>JAEQBA010004764.1:0-150422 GCA_019434445.1 Phalangium opilio | reverse complement strand
CCCGAATAAAGTAAAAATAATCGAGTTCTTAAAGAAATAAGTCGTGCTGGGTTATACTTGGGAAAGATGAAGAGCACGAGGACTCTGTATTAAATCTCAAAGCAGTTGTGTCCTTTGCCAGTTGTTACCCACTTAAATGAATAGTATGAGATTAGAGCTCGGAATCGGATATCCATTATCGTTTGTTATTCACGTTTATGTCTACACAATTATTCGCGGTTAATTACCCAGATATAAAATATAGTAGCTTCTATTTTATAGCTTGGCCTATGCGGTTGTAGGTTGAAAAAATGTACGGTTTCCAAGTCCATATCAAGCAGCTGTATCCATTCGGATAAACGTTGAGTAAGTTACATTACGTATAGATAAGCTTACATATTACATAATAGGGTAATTTTTCTTAACTGAACATCAAAACTAGTAATGTATAGCGTTCGTTTAAACTAAAACACTGCAAAGTAATAATATAATTGAGATAAGTCTGTTTGCCTATTAAACAATTATGAACCTGGTTGCAACATCTTATGTTAAAATAAGTATACAGTACAGTCATAACTTTATGATATTTGAACTTTGCGTCCTTGTTCATGGTTAGAATCTGAAGTTATAAAGGACGAGTAAAGTACTATTCTCATTTACAGACGTACTTAAAAGTCATCTTAAGATACTTCTACATGTCCCTCGAAGTCACAATTGTGCAAACAATGCCTCGTTAGTTACTTTTCTGGTTGCCCTTCATTGCTAATTAGTAGGGGTGTGCGAATACCACTTTTTGGGTATTGAACCGGTTATCGAATACCAAAAAATTTTCCTTATCAAATACCGAATCGAATAGTTTTTTCCAAATCGAATACCGAATAGTTGGGCCTTGGTAATTTTTTTCCTTCCCGATTAATCGCGAATAGTTAAGCCTAGTAACCGCGAATATTTAACCCTAATATTCGCGAATACTAGGCCAACTATTCGCGGTTAATCGGGTAGTAACCCTAATATTCGCCAATTGTCAATACAAAGCAAGAAGAAGAACATTTAGAAGCTCCTAAATTTCAAAATACCTTTCCTCATTGGTGGTCCAGTATTTATTAAAATTTTCCTATTCACTTGCTGGTAGTTTTTGATGGGGACAAATAAAATTGGGTTGATATTTTTTTAAATAAGGTGGGTCTCTCTAGTGCCAAGGACCAAAATTTATGGTAGTCGAACTTTAACCGAATAGCCAGTTCGGTATTCGATATTCGAATCGAATAGTGAAAATGGGCTTATCGAATACCGAATCGAATTATTCGTTAGGTATTCGATCGAATTATTCGATTGAAACGGTTAACCGCACACCTCTACTAATTAGCAATGTAATTGCGCAAACATCCAGTGAATTTATACATATGTACTTCGAAAAAACATTGTTGGTTGTTCACATTAGTAATGTATTAATAAAAATACTCCGTTTCCACCACTATTTTATACTAGAATTCTGTCAGGTGTCATAATGAAACGCGTCTCTGGAATTCGATAAAATCCACCAGAAAAATGTCCCTCAAGAGCAACTGACGACCCTTTAGTGAAAACAATTCGCTTGCCATTTTGATAACCGTTGGGTAAACTTCTTTATTGCCCTGTAAGGGTACAGCTTGTTATGATATTATTCCACGACAATACTAACCTTAACCAGGTCTATTCCTTCCACCATTCGAGTTTGTCGGTGTGAGAAGGAAGCTGTTCATGCTTGTAGAACTTGAGAAGCACTGAGCATTTGATTATCCTTCGAGATCTTTCGGATGGACGCTATACAAGTCGTCAATGTCAGCGAAAGCTCCGTGAATATCCATTGTCGACGCTTCACTGCAATCATAGTACTCGTTAAAATCGTTCAGAGTATGAAATTTTTAACTTCTTAAGAGACAGGTAGCCAGCCTCATATCCCATTTGCTGAGCGCAATAAGGTCTCTAGGGGACCATTAGCGAACTGTTTCGTCTGTCTCTGGCCCTCGATATTATGCCAGAGCTGATTCTTAATAAACGGTCAACCTGTCATGCAGACTCCGTCTAGCGTACCCGTACGGGATGTGGACGAACTGCGCCTGTCCCAAGAACTTGGCCTCCGCCCCCTTTTACCAAAACCTATCGGCTTGCTCATGGCCATGATAACCGCTGTGACCGGCACCCAGTACAGCTGAACCCTGTTGCCGACTGCCAGTCGCGCAAGAAGATCAAGGCAACTGCGCACCAGTTGAGAAGTGATCTGACACTGGTTCAGCGCTTCCAAGGCGGCCTGAATGTCAGAATAAATTTTTACAGTCCGTCCGGTATAACCTTTATTGACGCAATAGTCCGCGCAATACCAGATCGTGGCAATCTCCGCCCGGAACACACTTGCATAAGTGCTCAGACTCTCAGCAAAACCGACCTTTGTGGAATCAGTCTTAGAACCTCGGTACCAAGAGGCAGCAGGTTAGTCCACTCGGCCCGACTGGGAAAGTGGGTGATGAATGGCTTGGTAAAATCAAAACTCTTAACGGTTTTGTCAGAGCGCATCGTCAGCGACGGCTCAATTGCGGCATGCTCCCAAAAGAGCTTGGTATGACTATGATACCAAAGTTTGGGTACCCAACAGCCATTATTGTAGAGCCTGTAGACCCCATGACGGCCTCCTCCTCAACGAAGAGATGAAGAGGAAGCCTATCATGGAGTATCTCCAGGGTTGATCCCATGGCCCCCGTGCCCCAATGCAGGCCAGCCGGCACCGTTTAAGACGTGTATAACAAATATATTAAAAAGAGACTGAGTAGATTATGCCTCTATATGTAATCTTCAAGTATTTTAATCCAAGCACTAGCTCAACTTTTTAAATTAAAGACGACAACCTAGAATATCTTGAATAACCGAACTTTAAGAGGTTATGTTCTTCTGCAATCGATTCGCGGAGATAAGGGTTAGTCTCTTAATATGCTAGGTAGATGGGGGTACATAGCACTTAAGCAACCGACATGCTAATTTGATATGCTAAAAGCCCACTACATTGGTAAATCAAAGATACAAAGGAACCTAAAGCTCAACTCATATTCATGTCACTATAGTCTAATGTCAAAAACCAATTCTATTGGTACAGAGTGAACACCCAGAAGATAGTAGTAGCATTTTACTTTAGCTACAGTATTGCCAATGCTTGACTCCAAGTTAGAAATCACAATGTCTTCAGGACCACACTCTTCTTCACTTTTGCAAGAAGGCTGGGATTTAGGGTGGTCATGTGAGCAAGGCAACTAATTCGATTTCCAGTTCGGAATCTAAGTCCTAATTGTGGCCTTCTCTGGTCAAGCTTCTTCTTAAACCTTTTGCTATCAGAGGCATTGTCCACTGTAATTGCTAACATTTGTAAAACATACTATTACTGTAGTGTGAACTAAGAGTGTTGAATAGTCTAGTTTCTAATGAATGGGACCTATACATGTTGTTTCTGATTAGTCTGCTATAAATCAAAGGACATTTTTCTGGAAAAAACTAAGTGGAAAGTTTCAAAAATATTGGGTCTACACTATTTAGTTACGGATATATGGGCTCCCAAACAATGACCCTTAAAAATAAGGAAATGCTCCCACACGTGAAGCAAGACATCATCTTGGCCTTCTGATTTAGAATAAATACAGCACTTCGATATTACCTTTTGCGCTACAGTGGGCCACTGCAGACTAGTCTTTGTTATAACCGCGCCATTGCTAGTAGCAGAAATATATTACTTTACACGAAGTTCACTTCTCCTTACCTCGCGCCGGCCATCATCTATGAAGTATTTTTACAGGCTAGAAACGGTACCGTTCCTCCCGAACAGCGAGGCAGAGAGGTGAAAATAAAAACACTAGCGTCGCGTAGTGAGAAAAATGTGCTTTTCTTACAATCGTATCATGGTTGTATCTTATGCAGCGGCTTCTCACTTGCGCGAAATACAGTTGAATCCCGCCGTTTCTAGGAAACGTCAGATTATCTTGGCAGTGGCCATTTATCACAGTTCTCTCTCGAGAGGAAAAATTTTTCTCTTCGCGACTAGCGCGCGTCGGGAGGGGGAAAAATTCACGCCTCTTCACTCTTGCAAAGTTTTTTTTTTCGGGTTTTCTCTTCATAGAGGATGTCCACGGTACTAACCATTATTGAAGTGAACTTCGTGTAAGGTAATATATTTCTGCTAGTAGTTATAAAGAGCAGCGTCACGTTTTTCGCCTCTCGCTACAATGTTTTTGAACCTTTATCATGTAGAAATAAATAGATTGCAGTGTGCTTGAGTAGGTAAAATGAAGCTAAATGAAAGTGTTGCTGTGTTTTAACATCTTCATAAGACTTTTATCTCTTCTAAACAAGATGGGCATGCTAGTAGTAGATTGAAACTTTTTCCTTGTTTTAGGGGCCTATGTTTGGGTGTCCGTATATTTGTAATTAAATATTCTAGGACATTTTGCTCTCAATTTGACCAAACCCAGTAGATAACTAGTCGGGCCGACACCGAACCTGACCAATATGCCCGAAAGAATTATCGGACTGTCGGTCTACAATACTTCATGTCCGAGCCATTTAGTAGGCAAGGTGCTTTCCACGTCGTGTGTCCGACTTAAGGTGGTTTGAAGACGTTTACCGACAATTAACCGATTCGGACAACTAACCGCCTGTACCGACAATAAACCGACTACAAAACGGATAGAAAATGCTACTAGGAAAGAACACACCTTAAAATTAGCTCAAGAAGCATGATCAAGAGATATGAGATCCTGATAAACAGCGAAATTGAAGGCGCTTTTGCAGAAACGAGGTTGGGTATAAACAAAACAACCCTCAAAACGGATACCACGGAAACGGAAAAACAGGTGAAGGTAATATGCGGGCTGTTGAAAAAATTGTCATATTTGAAGTCTGACGTCTTTTATTAAACCTGTTTATGCACATGGACATGGACTTCTCCTGTATATAAAAGTATGATTTCTATTCATCTATAGGTATTAGCTATTGCAACTCACCATTAATAATCGCGATCAGTATTATATTTGGGATGTTTCTTCTCAACGTGGTATTTTAAGTTCCCTGTGCTTAAGTTGGTCTTGGATCCTTGTGTTACGACGCAGTTTCGTGAGAAATAGGGTTAGTCCCCCTATTATCGGACACATTTTAAAAAATTATGGTTAAATGTAAGGAAATCACAGAAAACCTTTGACAAGTTTATGAAATATATATTTTGAACGTTTGTGCACCTAATGGTTTAGAAATAATTCCAAAAGAACGATGTAATGTTGTCCCAATCATGGATTTTATTCGGCAAGTATCGTACCCTATTATTGGCTATTTGGATGTTAATTTGGACACCCATGTTCCATTTATCGGACGCCTATACATCCAAGTCGGACACTGGGATCTCAGAATCGGACAGTGGGTCTTTGTAGCCCGGACACTGGGATCTCAGTATCGGACATAGGGTCTTTGTAGCCCGGACACTGGGATCTCAGAATCGGACAGTGGGTCTTCGCTATCGGACACTGGGATCTCAGAATCGGACAGTGGATCTTCGTTATCGGACATTGGGATCTCTGTATCGGACAATGGTTCCTCAATTGGGACACCAATTTTTTTAACAATAAAATACCCGTGAATATTGTTACTTCTCTGACACTTCTGGGCCCATTCTGAACATCACTTACCGCTTTAAACATTAAATATTTACAATCCCTCTCTTTTTGTAAGCCTACGTTAAATATTTGTCTTTAAAACGTGTTTGAAAGCTGTCCGATAATAGGTTTTCTACATTAGATACGATTCGCGTTTTATATTTTCATGTAAAGAAACCTAGAACTAACTGTTAAAGTAGCAATTTATAGAAAAAGATTCGGGATTTACCGCCATACACATAACTTATAATTGGCTTCTATTTATATACCTCAAAACACGATTTAAAAATGGGGGAAGAATTTTTCCGGCCCCTCAATTAGTTTTAATTAATCAAAAAAATTGGATATCTGGTTCGTTCGCGCTTTCCTCCTCTGACATCGCGCCCCTTCTCTGTTTTTACATGCAACATACAGATTTCGACACCCTCTTTAAAACTAGGTAACTTACAGTGTTCCTTTTTTCCCCGGCAGTTTTACAAAGAACTTTTTAAAAATGTGTCCGATAATAGGAGCGTCCGATAATAGGGGGACTAACCCTAGTTACTTTTTTTGCACATAATATACAACAAATAAGAGATTTACTCCCATTTAACCCAAACCGTTTCTCCCAATTCCCATATCTCCCAATCCCATTTGACCCAACACTATGTCTTTTCCCCCAATTTCATTTCTCCCAATTCAACATAAAACATATGTTAATAAATTCAAAGAGAATTTTTTTGTTTTATCAACAATGATATGTTTTACATATTCAGTTTAGTTTGAATTTCCATTTTATGATTTCTAGATATTCAAATGGAGTTTTTCTCCCCGCATCCAGTTCCCTTTTTAGTTGTTTTATTCTTTCCTCCTGAATCTAGTATTTTCTGTTTGGTGGTCGAACAGGTTACCCACCATTTCACCCAATTTAAAATACCCAATTCCCATTTACCCAAACATCATTCAACCCTATTCCCAGTTCTCTTATTCCAATTAACCCAATATTGCATACCCAAAAAGACTCAAATAGAGTAGAATTTGATGGTTTTATTTATTTATTTTTTCATTTCATAAGGGATACACTTACTTGAAGTGTAGAACCGCTCCAAAGAGGAAGAGACGTCCTTCTAACCAAACGAAACCTAACCTAACATAACATAACAGTAATGTTTTGGAAAAGGCATATTATTTGAGAAGTCAACGAAGCTAAACGTCAATATTTTGGAAAAGGCGTAACATTGTTAAATGATTTATAACATATTACTAACATAACTTAACCAAACCAAACCTAACCTATCATAACAGTAATGTTTTGGAAAAGGCATATTATTTGTGAAGTCAATGAAGCTAAACATTAATATTTTGGAAAAGGCGTACCATAGTTAAATGCTTTATAAAATATTACTAACCTAACCAACCCGAACCTAACCTAACATAACAGTAATGTTTTGGAAAAGGCATATTATTTGAGAAGTCAATGAAGTTAAACATTAATATTTTGGAAAAGGCGTACCATAGTTAAATGATTTATAAAACACGAACTTTCTCGTGGATCTAGCAGAAAAATATAATACATTTAGAATAACACTTCACATTAATTGGTAGGAAAATTACTTAACCTAACCAAACCAAACCTAACCTAACCTAACCAAACCTAACCTAACCTAACCTAACCTAACCTAACCAAACCAAACCAAACCAAACCAAACCAAACCTAACCTAACCAAACCTAACCAAACCTAACCTAACCTAACCAAACCAAACCAAACCAAACCTAACCAAACCTAACCAAACCTAACCTAACCTAACCAAACCTAACCAAACCTAACCAAACCTAACCTAACCAAACCTAACCAAACCTAACCAAACCAAACCTAACCAAACCAAACCTAACCAAACCTAACCTAACCTAACCAAACCTAACCTAACCTAACCTATTCGCATTAAAAATAATCAAAGTCGTTTTGAAAGCAACCCTTTGCAGCATAAAATATTAGACGAAACCATTCGATTGGGAGAAATGAGAATTGAATAGTTTGGGATAAAAATTCCGATTGGGAAATATAAGATTGGGAGAACTGGGAATCGGAAAGTTTGGGATAAAAATGTATTTTGGGAAACACAGAATTGGGAGAAATGGGACCATACCAAATAAGATGTTGGTACTTTCTTATCACAGTACAGTCATTTTGCAAATTGTTTTGCCATGTTAAGACTCGATATGAGATGTTGAAATGCCGCATACAGTCACTTCACGTTTGTGCAACGTCAGGTTGCGACGATTCGGGTAAAACGAGTTCTGAAGAACAACCTGTAGCCATTAACCAAGGTCTACATGCACTAATATTCCGAAACACTAGTACCACCGTCCACGACCACCCGAGTGACCCGTCAGATTATTATTAACTGGCAGTTGAAAATCAGTGTTAATGCATCAGCTTGCAGATAACGGATTAAGAAACGGTTAAAAATGGATAACTACAAAGCATTAACTTAACTCTGAATAAAAAATAGTATTGCAAAATCGGATTAGATAAGGTTGTTGGTTTTTTATCAAATTATATACACCTACTTTAATTGCAGATTAAACTAACAGGTAACAATATTATTTGTAAATAAAGAAACGTATTTAATTGGCTTTAAAAATTATTATTTAATTATTTTATCTGTTAATTAATGTTCTTAAAAACTATGCAAAAGATTATGTCAACTCCTTCACGAATCCAAAATTACGCTACGTAATCATGAACGGATAAAATTAAACATTTATTGTTTTGGTTTCGAATAAGGTCTTTGGAAAACATAGATAGGCTTAAATTATTTTAATGGATAGATCTGATTGATATTCAAGAGATCGTACCTAAGCAACAAAAGTTATACAAATTCCGAGCTCTATATGAGATGAATTATAAAGTAAACTGTGCAGGTTGGTTTTATCTGAATTTTCGGTGAAAGGTGATTACTTAAAGGGATAGAATCAAGGATTTCCGACTAGTACAAGATGAGGGCAGTTTTAGGTAAAAAAATGTGCCTAAAATTATGTGTGCCAAAAAAAAAATCGAATTAAAACGTTTAAAATTAAGAAAAGTACGTTAGATATTTTGAAATTCAAACTAGCCGCGAATACCGCCCAACTTGTTTTGTTACCCTAGTGACGTTGCTAACGTCCACTGATTCATTGGTTGTTTGGAAATAGGAGTATATAGGTAGCTCTAGACCACTGTATAGTAGCTTTTCTCCTTCACTGGGGAATCGGCGCATATTCGAGAAGACATTTGTAAACATAATTCTGATTTATCATGTTTATTATCCTTTGTTTCCTTAACTCTTGGTTACGTTGTAGAGTTGGGATGATAGAGATTTGTCAAAATAGTTACGGGTAATGGCCAAAACACCTCATTTTTACGCTATTTTGGCAAAGGCTTAGCTTCCATGAAAAATACTAATTTGGCGAAAATGCAAAATGCAAAATAGTATGAAAACTACTTTTAGGTGTAAATCTACTATATTTCCGTGTGAGAGGAGGCTAGCGGGGTAATGTAGGTGGTTCGCTCGTGTTTTTGCCGAACGACTGTAGAGGGAGCAGTGATGGGAGCGGCGCCGAAAACCAATACTTTTAAAAACTAATTAAATATAGTTAAGTTATTAAAACTATCAATATATATATATTTTTGAAAACGTAATTTTAGGTTCTATCTGATTTAAAAAAATGAAAGCTTTTCGTTAGTAGTCAAAAGATCGATTCTATCCCTTTAATTTTTAGCCCGGGGATTATGACTGAGGTATAATAGTTTAGGGACCTCCCGAGTTTCTACTCCAGGGGTGTAGGGTTAATATAGAGGATTAACACCCTATGTTACATTTGGCCTTTCCCTAAATGTAAAAGGGTCGACTGCTACTGAATATGAGTCAGTCAGTCACTCTCCACTACTAAGATGTAGTAGTTCGCTCGAGAGTAGGGCTTTGACCCTTTTATTGGACTTCATCTTCATCATCAAAAATAGTAATTATTATTTCTTTAATTTGCAATAAGTATACAATTAATTATTTAGTTTAATAAAAAGTATGAATGAACCTTAGGTAACGGGAGTAGTTTATATTTAGTCTTATTCAAGGCTTTCATGGCCACGTGGGGCGAGTTTAGAAATCTTGCAAGCGCGGTTACAACATCTTTTTTTTTGGATATACTCCGGGAGATTTTAAATAAATAGTTTATTCAGTTTTTGAATTTTAATACATTCCGGGAATGCATTAAAAATTATTGGCTTATATACTTCGTAGTACCAGCCTCCTAGCGCTATGATCGAGGGGTCGGTCATTCGTGAAATCCCATACTCTACCCGTGAAATCCAATTTAAGAAATCCGAAATCAAGGCTGATTTCGAAATCAAAAAAATCCGAAATCAGCAACGAAATCATAAAATCAGTAAAGAAATCGTGAAATCCATTACAAAATTGACGAAATCCAAAATAAAAAGAAATCACAAAATCCGACGAAATCATGGGGAAAATCTCAAAATCCGAGGAAATCACGCGAAAAGCCTCAAAATCCAAAAAAATCAAGGTAAATATCGAAAAATCCGTCGAAATCACGTTAAAAATAGCAAAATCCGACTTCACGGGAAAAATCTCAAAATTCGACGAAATCCATTGGATTTTGTCGAATTATGAAATCAAACAAAATCCGACGAAATCAAATGAAATCCGATGAAATCAAATTGGATTTCGAAATCCCGTACACTTTTTCCAAAACGTCCGACCCCTCGGCTATGCTTCATTCAAGAGTTTTCATCTAGTATAACACTAAGAACAGTATATATTTGGTTTTTTTGCTTCAGAATCACGTGATTCTCATCTGCTTTCTCCTTAATGATTAATTTTTTCTAATTTATATTTCCATTTGGTTATGCCTGATTAGATTTCTCTACCTATGTACCGAAAAGCAGAGGGTCACTTACGCTATTTGCATTTGTCCAATTGAAAACAACCCATAAATCCTTCAGCTTACTTCGCCTTCAAAATGGGGGCATTCCTATTGTAAGTTGTAAGAAGCACCAATACTTCTAGCCTGGATAAAAACTGAGGAGGAAGTTCAGACAAGAGAGAGAAAGAGACGCAAAATGTATTTTCAACTGAAAAAGGCTCGAATTTAACTTGGCAATCCTTTTGTTAGCGTAACACATTACCAATTTTGCCTCCTGCAAAATTTTTACAAGCAACTGATAATGTTAAATATATATCTCGTAAAAAAATTTGAATAAAAAAAGCTAGTGGAAGGAGCCCAGTCAAAAATGTAAATTCCTTGGTGAATCTCATTTAAATTGTAAAATTTGAAGAAAACCATTAGTTTGTAATGGTGCAATAAAAATAATGAATTAATTAGTTTAGGACAAGCCATTCCATATGCGAAGGAATACGCTGATACTTTGCTAGTAGTGTGTTTACTTGGAAGTTTAGGCACTCGAATTGGGAGAGCACAATTTACATCATAACTTGACTGAAAAAGTCCGAAAGTCAATCAGTTGAAGTTTGACAGCGTTCGTGCGATACACACTTACTTAAAATTACCAACTTATAGAAACGAAAACCGACTGCAGTTAATGCAAGTAAAAGTATTAAAAATTCCTAGTTACAAATAGAATTTATCCGTGAAGAGGACTCACAGGCAAATCCCTTACGTTGTAGGCTGAATAACGAATTACAACTGAAGTTTTTAAAAATTTTCAGTTTTCGAGATAAAAAAAAAGAGTTCGTATATAAAAAAGTTTTCTATGAATAGGTTATTTTTTAACATTTATAAGTATGTTTTTTTGGGTTTTACTTATGAATATTTTTAAGGTCTTTTTCAATAAGATCGTTAAATGATAAAACTTAATTTACTGAGCACAAAAAGGTTATGATAAAAATTTGATAACAAAATGTATTTTGAGTTTCCTAAATTTCGTAGACCATATTTTATTTAGCGTAGTATACAGTTGCAATTGAGACTTTGGATTTTAAAGAATATTTTTCGTATGCAGGATCAAAAATATACATTTTCATTCATTGGGATTATAATAAAACTGACTTCCCCACTTTAACCAAATTGAACATCACCATTTGTTGGGCTAATAGTAGGTTTAGGTTTTTGGACTCGGAACCCTTTTTTCGGTTGTTTTCTTGAGCTTTTCTTTCTGTGAAAGTTTTGCCTGTTGACTTTTTCCTGAAATGACCCCGGATAGCAATTTCTTTTTCTTTGACTTTCAGATTTGGAACTTTTCTTTTACGGCTTTTTCTCTTCGCCCGATCCGTTTTGCCTTCCCCACGCAGCTTTCAACCTTTAAGATAACATTCAAACTATTTTTATTCTTCAGTGCATCCCATCATAGAAACGCGAATTTTCTTTCCATAAAGCCATGGGGTGGCCTCGCATTCGGTATTTGGCGAGTCACGAGCCAATACTTGCCGAGTATGGGGATGCGCTGTGTAATAAGCGAGCACGGTCGAGGTATAATCTAAAGTTTTCATTAGATTGTTACAAAAGTGCTATTGATATACCGCCAAGACAACGACAACTACCCACAGGTCTTAATGTAGACGCTAATTTTGCCTTATATGTAGAAACGACCCTATCGACAAAACCACACATTGCACGATGGTTATTGTCTGTTGATTGACGACCATAGTTCTTCAGTTCGTGCCATTTGAAGTCCCGTATCTTCCGATTGGATAGAGGTTAGTTAGACGTTTGTAAAATATTCAAAGCAAAAATGCGGCTTTCGGCTTTGCAAACTTGAGTAACGCCAGGCTGGTAAATGGGAGCTACAAGCGTCACTATTTAAGTCATCTGCAGAAAAAATAAACTAGGCCTAGTAAAATGAGATTTAAATAGATTGAATTATTTTTTTTATTTTATTCTTTTGAACGCTAGTGGCGCTATAATCGACCTCTAAGAACCATGACTTTTAGGATTTACATCAAGGGTAGATGACGATATTAAAAACTAATAACTAAGAAGCAATGGCGGCCTCATTAATTTTCCCTCGTAAAAATGTTAATTTTCTAATTAATTGAGATTTTGACTTGAAATGTAGTAAGTTAAAGTTTCTCTGAATAATTTTATTTACAGTTTGTTATGCTATAATTGTCTTTACACCTAGAAATCTTAAGCCTCGCACTTTGTATCCTTTTATCGCGCCCATTTTAAATCAAAGTGTAAAAATGTCTTTACTCTTTATGGCCAAAAGTACCAAATTGAAGGCGTTCGCATAATGGGTTGGATACCAAGAAAAATCAATAGCCAAGTTCGGAAAATGCTCCAAGTCCTTCGAAAAGGAAAAAAATGTAATTTAAAAAGTTTCGTAAAAAGACAAAGTTAGCTGGGATGAAGTGAATTTTGGCAGGAGTTTTTGAAAAGGGCGGAATTTTTTTAAGGTCGTTTTTATATACTTGCAATTTAAAATCAATGATCCCTTTGAAGATTACGCCTGCAGCTTTCAGCCTCTTCTCTCTTTTCACCTCCGTCTTATAAAAACTCCATCGAAACTTACTTTAAAAATATTTTCAAGCACCCAATATCGGTGGACTTTTGACACTCGACTCCTGACATCACGTACTCCCAGCTATACCACGTATCTATTGATAGATTAAACAGTGTGATAATGTTGTAACTGTAAACCAGTCTTAGAATGAAGAATTTTTTTGAACAGTGACTTACCTCTAACGTCTTTAATAATAAACTGGTGTCGGGTCCTTAATTACTGTCTACTAATCCTACGATAAAATTCACTTCGCCATCTTACATTTAAATTGCGAGTGCTAAGGTCATATTTCAAGCGACCTTGTTATACAAAATCATAAATGCACTACGCCACTTGGAAAGAAATTTAAAAATAAGTTGCGTCAGTAAATTTTCTTTTTGTTGGCTCGGAGGCAAAATGAATCACAATCTTCTTCATTTCATGTTATTTCTATTTGCTTATCCTGGACTTTAATATTCCGTATTTCAGTATTTTCATTTTTCTGAACATTCAGTATTAGTCCGTTGAAGAATCCAATTCAGAAAAAAAATACCAAAAGACTTCTCGTCGTATTAAATGCCGTGCTTTGAAAATTTGTATCTATAGATAACTTTTCCACCGAATTCTAAAAGTTGAATTGACTGGATTATATTCTCAAAAGCTCTGTCGATGAATTTGAAACGTAAGTCGTTAGAGTTTCAGTTCATCTTCTAAATTCCGAGTCATGAATTGTAAATACGCAAAAACATCACCGAAAACGGTACGTGGAACGAGGTAGTTTTAAGTCGTTATTGGCCTGCAAATAATCTCACTTTTTTATCTAGTCTGGTGACTTTGTTTAATACAGGCTTTGTAAAATAACAAATCTTTCCGATTGTGTCCCTCGTGCTTAAGAGTATAAAATTTTACGTCACCTACCTAGGTAAAGCAATCACGGCTGCTCGTTGATATCAGTCATTCACTGGAATTCCTTGTAAATTCCATATTACAAATTCGTTAAATTGCAATATTCGACGACCCAACTTTAAGTTAGCATTCCAAAAATAAACTCAATTGTAAGGGATTAACAATCAAAGTGTTTGTTCCCTGTAGTATATACACTTACAACCCCTAGATCTTTTAACTTTTGTTAGAAGTAATATTGTGATAAATGCCACGGAAGTAATAGTTCCTTCGCGATACCTTTAATTGATATGGTATCAATTCAGTTCTATTCCGTCAAACATTGTACCAAGAAAGATTAATAGAATTCAGTGAACAATCGGTAAATACTATCGTTGACGCATCGATCATAAATGACTTAATTTGGTTTCTTTACGTATTTCGTGTACTCAGATAATTTATGGACAAGCTACTTCAAATCCCAACACCAACGAGTATGAGTTTTTTGGTTCTAGAATGGAAACGTATTGGATTTTCTACTACTCTTGTATTCTTGTTATTTTTGAAGAGGCAGGTGTTCTGGACGTCCATCCTAAAAGTTTTCCAACTCTTACATTTCATGCCTTCAAACTTTTTCTTCGATGTTCGGGGGTTTGTGATTTCTTCGACCGAATATAATCCGTCTCGATAAATATATTGCTCTTCCATCGAAGGACATTTTCCTTATTTTTCGGGCCGCCATTTTAAAAGAAGGAGTAGTGCATATTCAACCACAAAGCATGCGTCTGAAGGATATTTATATTAGCTACTCTTCTAAATAATGATGACATCGGTTGAAAAGTACAATCAAAGTTATTAATTTTTTACATGCATGACCGTTATTTAATTACACGCATGATATATATTCTTGTCTGTTATTTAATTTATTACATACTGTGCCATTATTTTCCCACGACCACTGACTGAAGGAATAGCAGATATTAGCACACCTCTATTACATTAATGAAGTTAGTGATATCAAAATGTCACACTGTTGATGCGTAGGGTGTACATTGCGCTACATTAATCATGTAAGTATTTGTGCAGTAATAAAATTGTTTTACCTAACATATGGCATTAATTATAACTCTGTTCATTCAGCATTCTGGCTTCGAGGAAAGGAGTTATTAAAAATTACTATTGAAAGCTGGGGGTGGAAAATGGTGAATATAATTTATTTTGAATGGGGGCGCAGTGTGCTAACTTTTCTTTTTATTCAAACCTCTTTTATTTTTTCGTAATATTTTTCTCCCTTTCGGTTCTGGTTCGTTTTAATAATAACTTTGAGAAGTTTGAGGTTTCAAGATTAAGGAAAAAAAATCGATATATTCTTTTGTTCCGCTGCAAAGAGCCGCCGTCTTGCTCCAATTCATCCCCACTCAGCACCACCATTAAACTATTCAGGAATTTAATTGAGTTTTCACCAAAACGACAATTCAAGAGACAATGAAATGCTTTCCCATAAGTCACCGTGGAGTCACACAACCGGTATTTGGAGAGTCCCGAGTGATTATTTCTCGAATCCCGAGTATACAGTCAGTGTTGGGCACATTTATTTCGATATATCTTTTTACCTATCAAAATATTTTTGTTTTCGCCCCTATCAATTTTTTACCTATCAAAATATTTTTATTTTCGCCCCTATCAATATTTTACCTATCAAAATATTTTGGATTTCGCACCTATCAATTTTTTACCTATCAAAATATTTTGGATTTCGCACCTATCAATTTTTTACCTTTCAAAATATTTTGGATTTCGCACCTATCAATTTTTTACCTTTCAAAATATTTTGGATTTCGCACCTATCAATTTTTTACCTATCAAAATATTTATATATATTTATATTTATATTTATATATATTATATATATAAATATATATATATTTGTAAAGGAGTGGTCTACGCACGTTGTAAAAAGAGAATTCTCGCAGATTCCGGGTTAGAGCTCTGAGACCTAACCGAGGTTTCCGAAGTATCGGATCATATCGGTATCGGTTTAAACTTGTATCGGCCCATCTCTACTAAAATTTACTCTCGCGTGAGTCGCGACGGCGCGAGTCGTTAGGCTTAGAAATTTGAAACTTGGTTTTTTCTCTCTCTAACGTCAGTGATGCCGTACTTGCGCACCGCTGATGCGTAGTAGCTACTAGTCGGCCTCGGGTAGACCTCTCTCTCCAGACCGCTAAATGGAGGTCTCTCCGTAATACCTTTGGCCACTCCTCTACATTCCTCCTCCCTGGTTCGTAGACCATCTTATGACCTACCGCTGCTGTATACCGGGAAGAGGGAAGGAAAGAATTCACTAAAATTTTATTTAATATGTTAGAAATATCATTTTTGCTTTCAAATATTTTTAATAGGTAGCGATACCTATCAAATTTAAATCAAATTAAATATTCTTAAAAACTAATGAATCAGGAAAAGTATCAAAAAAATTCCTTAGGAATTGGAACTTTCAAACTCAATTTTTCATGCCTATATCATTTAGGTTGATCTATCACTTTCAAAATCGGTCAAATGATAGCTAGATTTTTTTCCAACTATCAAATAAAGTATCAGATTCAAAAAGATATGATAGTGCCCATCACTGTATACAGTGCGTGCGGAAGGATTGTATTTGATTTGAACGCGAGCATAGCTTTCTTTAACGGTGCGACATACACTTTTCTGTTTTTAAAGTTGCGAAGTAGCTCTGATATACCAATAATATTTATGGAGTGAACATTACATTTACACTGTTAGCGTAAAAAATTATCATACCCTAAAACTTTCACTTTATTCAACCCTCTACAATATTGCGTCATAAATGTTAGAGGCCCAACCGTTACTGCAGAATGCATTGGTCATTCCTTTATTCAAAGTGTTACTTTTTCAAACATGTTGCAAAATAACTTTACCTGCTGAGGAAGACAACGACACCTTCAATTTAGTTTTATCCAACGAGGACTCATCTCCAAATGCATCCCATAACTCATCAGCTACTTCACCTCATGATCTTTCAACACCTAGTGAACAACATCGCATAAATCCAAACGTTCAATCAAGTTAAGCTATTTCTAACGAAAGGGGTATTGAAATGTATACTCCTTGTTGCATATATCTATCCGTAACCAGCATATATATTCATGCAGAAGTAAGATGAGACTAGAAGTAAAGAGCTCTAGCATTGGTAGTAGATCCTGGCACTAGTGAACAAATTTGAGTATTTTATGCCGGTTCCATCGCGCCTACACTAGAGAAAAAAATTGGTCGAATTCCAAAAATTTCCTACCCGCTTCCCCTCAACCTAAAGCCGCGGAACTCGGACGCGGGTGCTTGAATCTAGTTCGGCCGTCTACCGCCACGAGCCTCTCACGTTTTGGAGGGAAAATTCAGAAGCCGCTAACAGAGGGCCAACCGTTGGTGTGTTATTAAGAATATTCACTTTCGCTAAGTGAAGAATTTGGTTACCTCGATATACTTCTAGTCCCTTATCTTACTCCTGATTCATGTTACAGAGCACCATGCAAGAATAAAGATAAGTTATTATGACTATCAATCCACCAATCTGTCCTTTTACTAACATTACAGCTCAGAGTTTTTAGTTTCCACTTTGTTTTGTACTATAAGAACTTACTTCCTGTCTTATTAAATTAAGAGCACATTTAGACTAAATCGAGGCTTAGCCAAAAAAAATCAAAATCGGATGTAGTTCTCAAAAATAAGGAAATCAACCTTTTAATAATACCTTGAAAAAGCTAAACTTTCTATTCCTTTTGTTATATTTTCTCTGCACAACCACACGTAGATATTAAAATTTCAATTTCTTAATAGTTCTTGTTACTTATAAATTTTCGATTTGTATAGCAAATCCGAAATCACCCTCGTCTCTTGTTAAGCTTAAATTTATTAGAAATATAGAAAATCCTATCGGGTATTTTAGTTTGGGATGTTTTAATGTGAGGTCAAATGTAATGGAAAATTAAATGATGCTAGCGCTGCCTGCTTCTATCGAATTGCCCACTCCCCAATCAATTACGGAGATACATAAGTAGCATAAGGAAAATAGGTATGTAATGAACTATAGTACATAAATTAAGGTGGGTTATTTTCCGAAAAAAAAATTATTTCCAACTACCCAACTTGATAAATAATTTCGTTGGCAATGAAAACTAGCTTTGTTGCAAAAACTGAGTCCCAGGAGTGTGAGAGGGAGCCAATAGGTTTAAATACCAACAAGGTGTAATATATGGGTAGTGGTTAGACTTAGCCTATCTAGTTCCGTTTTAAGGCAACATCAACTTTCCATAACATCGTAAGTTCATAAGATAATGTTCCATAAGTTTGTCAATGGTAACCAAGAACTTGAAATTACCATGAAGTGACGTATCTGAAACGTCATAGATCCCCGGTGGCGCACTTTCAAAGGCTTAGTACAGACTAAATTGGAAGATAGACTGCTCAATTCTCGCATCGATCTCGAAATAACTCTAAATAAATCTCGAGCATTACGAAGTACGGGTCGTGTCTTACTTATGGAACATATCTTATAAACCCAGGATAACATGATAGGGAGCAAACTTTGTTATCATAAGACATTTAGCATTAATTGAATACGAAGTCCATATCATACTTATTGTTACTATGCCACTTCGGAAAAGAGGACTAAGCGAGGTCAGGGTGGGAAAGTATTGGCGTCCTATACGTCCTGGTTGCTTTCGGAGCTGGAAACGTTTAAATGATAATCACATAATTGAATATCAATAATTCTTTTCTAGGCCAATCTGCCTCGTCAATTATAATGGAACTTTGTCCGTCTCATATCAATAAACATCGCTCGACATAAACTTCGCCCTTAATTAGCCTTTGCATCTCATTTAACTCGTCCAGATATGAATACTATAAAACAACCATTGGAAACTCGTCACTGCACAGAAGCTGCCTTTACACCACACACTTTGAAACCATTTTGCTTTTAACATAGAAATATTATATGAGAAAATGCTGTTATTATATTTAATCAGTTGGGAAAAATCAAAATATTACCTCTCCGAATCAAGTGGAATATTATCTGTGATAAGTGTTTCCCATATCTCGAGCAGCACTGAAAGACAGTGTGGCAAAAAAGAAAGGAGAATTATGCTCCGACCTTAAAACTACCGCGATGACTCATGACACTTCTAATGACCTAACGCTAATTATCACGCAGATCAATGTGAATTTAACTTTCGGCTAATTCTGAACCGTTCCGGCCTCTTCATAGAGGACACTAAATTAAAACCAATTTGGCCTCATCTGACCTCCACCTTAAGAAAAAATTTGTATTTCACTGAGATAGCTTTTCCACTTGAGTCCAATCCATAGTTTTACTGAGCACTACTCCTTCATCTGCCTTGTATGTCATCAATTACACACAGAAACAAATCTGTACCAGGAATGTATGGAGGGGCTGGAATGGCTAAGGGGGCTCTCGTTGTTGATGGTGGAAACATAAGACGAATCCCTTTTTAATTTTTGAGAAACGTAGCTCCTCCCCCTACGTCTGTTTAGCTGTCTACCGAAGGCAAAAAATGTCATGACTCGTTAAAAAAAGGCATGGCAGAAGTGACCTTTTAGTTTTTTTAAAGTTAAATGCGCTGATTCGCCGCCCTTCGGGTTCATATTTGATTCTCTCAGCCTAGGCAGAGGACCTATTATAGTTTTTTTGGCAGCCAATGAATGAATGAAAATAATTTAAGTGGTTAATACGATTTTTACGTCAAAATTAAAATTAAATTAAGCCACGCCAGTTGTTTCCAAGATCATTTCACGCCGATTAGGATTTGACCTTAGCCATTCCAACCCCTCCATACATTCCTGTCTGTACTTATTGGCTTCTAACTCCACTCCTTGGTATTTGTCACATAGACACCAGTCTGTACTTATTGGCTAAGTTTTAACACCACCATCTGCTGGTTTCTGTTTATCCCACACTGTCCACGTATTTAGTGTATATTCATCTTTAGCGCTTCCTTTGATAATCATTTCATTTATTGATTGCTGATATAGAGTTAATAAAATTGTTCGGCAATCAACCTCTTTGGATACTTTTTTATCAATATCACGAATGTGGATTCAGAACCAAAAAACAACGAACTTTTACGATTGAGTTCAGAAAAAAATTAAAATTCCTTGACTTATTAAGCTAATTTACATATTTAAATATGCTCGTTTTAATTAGAAAAGTCATTAAATGCGGTGCCCTGGGACATGCTCGAATTACGAAAAACTCCATTAAACTCCTTAACGAAATCCTTCTACCATATTTGAGATTAAGAAATAGACGAAGCGACGAGTAATTTTTCTCACGAACGAGTTTTGAACTGGAAAAAAGATGCGAATACGCTAGGGTTAGCTCTGGAAAGCCTGTCTGCTTGCAATCTATCCAGGGCCTAACGTTTTTAGCCGGAGCTAGAAATCAATAGCAGCTGATGCCTTTTTTTAAGGATGACTGCCAGCATTGAACCGTGAAAAAAGTTGGCAGCCACTAAAAGGAAACGTATAAATCAAATTTCTATACTTCCATTTGCCACGCCAGAAGTCGCCACCCCCCGAAACCACGCCAACCCCTTGACACCTACAGACTTCCATGCCCTCTCAAGTTGAAACATCTTTCCAAAGAACAAGTGTCACGTGTCATGTTTGCGTCTTTCATTAAAAACACAGTAGAGTAAAGTGATTGGGTCGTGTGAAGTTGGCTCATCCTAAAATGGCTTAGTAGGTTTGTGATGAATGGTTTGTTCATATTTCTCTCTTGATATGAGCAGGATAGCTTTTTAGACTGAATTATATTTGACAAGATTGTAACAGGTTGGGAAAAACGTTGAAAAAGTCAGGCAGTTAAAAACTTTCCAAAATGTTAATGAAATTCAAAGAAATTTTAAGAATTTTATCATAGTCTGAAGTCAGGAAATTCTAGAAATTCAGGTGAATTAGTCACATAAACCAGGGATGTTGATTCATTTTTAATCCTTTAGAAATGTTTGGGATCACTAAATCTGTTTATGATATACTTATTGCTGGAAATACAATGCTGTATTTAGAACACAAGCACTGAAAATGTCAATCATAATAAGAATTCTTGGTTTCGTAACTATTTGATCAATAATCTATGACAATTGTATACCTTTTAAAATATCGGTTTATGTTTTGAATTTACGACAGAAGACACTTTAGTCTTTGCTTTTAATTTAAGTTCAAGTGCAGTTGAGATAATGTAGAAAGCCGGGGCGTATTGGTACACAAGGTTAATTCCGAAGTACGCGGATGAAATTGTGAAAATATTTGTTGCACTTGGCGTAGTATTTTGCCCGTGAGATGATCTAGATAGGACTGTAACTGTAAGCTTTAGTAAAAGATACCGATTTGGAACGGCAGCTTAAGTTTATATTAGTGCCATATATTCTCACACATTTTTACGCCTCAGGAGTTTGGATTTTAAAACTTTCAAACCCGCTCTGTAGTTCCAGTAATTTCGAGATCTATGAATTCTTGTTTGCATTCTAGAGGTAAAGTCTAAATTCGATTGATAGTGGATCTTATTGGCCTAAGACAAAAAGAGCAACAAATATTTAATATCAATAATTTGCACCTTGTGCTAAATAGGATAGAAGTAGAAGTGGTATTGTCTAAGATTATGAGCTGGAGGATTTTTAACCCCGTTCAATCGTAAAACTCAAATACTGATATGCGTTGCCTTCATTCATAGCGTTGCAATATACATTTGCACATAAAGGGAGTGTCAGCACCGGAAACGGTTCAGTACCGTACATCTTGATGGAGAGAAAAAGTGCGAGTGACAGGGTTTCACCGGAGAAAGAGGGAAGTGCACTTTATTAGGTTCAGTCTCCATGGTAACTCATTAAATCTCTCATCATCCCGAAAAAATCTTTTAAGGGCCTGTCTCCCTAAACCCTCGTTTACAAGAAGTCTCGCTGACTTTCTAATATAGGCTGTCGCTTTTTAACAGTTACTATGCCCGTAGCGATATCAAGAGTGAATCGAGCACAACAGTGTACTACATTACGAGACCCATTTACAAATAACTTGTTTTTAACAATTCAATTCTTATAAAACTCTGACCACTTGGCGACCACAACACCAGCCAAGTGTCAGCTGCATGTTTATTATCTCTGCCTTTACTTGGTTAGAGTTTCTAAAGTAGATTTGTATTATAATACTCGTTTTGTTCATCGCCTCAAATTTTGTTAATCGAGAAGTTTTAAACCCCAAGTTGTTTAAGTTGCGTCAGAAGTTGATGACTTCTTATCCTGGGAAGTATTGGACACTAAGGCATTATATAGTATCCATCCCTGCAAGTCAAAATTGCCTATGGCAATCGTAAAAGAGGGTCGAAAGTTTCCTCCCCACTAGGAAAACTATCTAATCTACTGAAAAAAATCCCACGCCGAGAGGCTGTGGCACTCAAACTGTGGGGCGGGTTCAAAACTTCTTCAGCGCCAATCGTTGAAAAGCCGTCTGGCTAGAACTCTCCGAAAATCCATTACAATCCGTGGGCCTAGGACCCCACACTGGTTTGACCGGAATTTCTAGCAGTCTATTAAAACAGCTGTTCTTGTCACCGTTTCTGATTCGTTGCCTCAAACCAAAGGACACACCTTAAAGTTCCGTTTCTTGCCCGCTGCTGGCGCGCAAATCAGCCTGCCAACTCAAAATGAGGGAAATGCCGTAGGTGGCGCGGTGATCGGACCTAATTAGAAGTTGGCTAACAGAGATGGTTCCGGATATGGTTAGAGTCCAATACTTCCCAGGATAAGAAGTCATAAACTTCTGGTTGCGTGTAGTTATATTGAAGACTTTGGAGTTTGGAAAAGAAATAGGTTTTCCTTGGATATAATAAGTTTAGTCAATAATTTTCCAGTTGTTAACTTACTGCAAGAGCTTCTGCCCCATTTCACGATTGAATAACATAGTTTGGATTGCTACAATAGGTAGTTTCATTCAGATATGGGAATAGCTCACTTTCACAGCCCATAAACCATTTTAATGATTGTTTAATCTCAATAATCTGCAGCTTTTAAAATGTCGTATGAAGTGGTATCGGTTAATTTAATTGGAATTTTTATGATAACTTAATGTTGTCCAGTTTCGAAATTCTTGGAAGGCAGCTTCTTTTTAAATTTGAAATCGACTCTTAGTCTTAAACACAATACTCATTTCTCGCTAAATATGTGTGTACGATGAACAATACGTATTGCAATAGAGCAATGAATCCTTCATAGGGGACAGGAAAACCTTCGCCTTGGGTTCACAAATTAGAGTCGTGTGAGGCACAAGCAGAGAGAGCCTTGAATCTACATCAAAATCACTTGCGATTTCAGAAAATTGTTTGTTTGTTATTTATGCACAGTCACCTAATTTGAGGAAACTGCAGGGTTAATAGTCTTAGACGATAGCCAACGGCGAAGCCCGACCTCCGCTAACGGCGTGGTACTAAAGCGGCCATCTTTTGAGGACTCTATATTTTTTGGCAGCCCTGCCAAATTTCTAACCAATATAGGACTAAAATCAAACCCTCATTGGACAATTTCTAACCTATATCGTTCTAATATCAAGCCCATATTGAACTACTAGATGATATTGGACTAAAATTTAGCCCATATTGGTGCAATATCAAACCGACGTTGGACAATTACCGAACAATATTGGACTCATATGAAGGCAAAATAGAGGATTGATTTTTTACTTCACCGAGTGATGATTGTTTTGGAAACGTTCTGTTCTCGACGTCTCCATCTTTGTGTATGTTTGTGTGTCTGTCTGCCTGTTGTTACACCCCAGGGGATCGCTTTCGCAATTTCCTAATCTGAACAAAAGGGTTCTCAATTTCCGGATCGTATTCACAGTTGACGGATATCTGAAAAACTGTACTGACCACTTTCTATTAACTGTCATCACCAATCTAACTACACCATTTTAAGGTCTTTCAGACACTCGCGAAAGTGGCATACTCAAGGAAAAACATCTCTTAAAACGATACAACTAGAATTATGATAAGTAACTTCAGATAAAAATAATTAATATCATATAATTTTATAAATTATCTCTTAACCGAAAAATCTGTAGTGAAAGTTTATAAAGGACCAGTAACGAAGATTGGGAAAAAAGTAAATAGACTGGATACATTTAATAGTTTGTATAAAGCTTAGTTCCCCCTTGACCGAAAACTTCCCACTTGACCGAAAACACGACGGAAACACTGCGTAAGTACCTCTGCGGTAGAACATCTTCCGCAGAACGCGACCGAAACAGCTTTCGGTCGGACAGAATTGGTGCTCTATTTTTGACGCAGAGGCCGACGTAAAATTATTTTCATAACCAATCAAAATTCGTTTCGAGATGAAGCTTCTGTTGACGTCATTTTAGGGGAGTTTTTGTTATCTCCACTTCGAAATTTTTCAACTTGACTGTCGCCATAGCCACATTTGCATGTTATGAACTTTTGAGTCTAAATTCTCTAATCGGATTTGATCGTGAGTCGCTAATGCCGTGTTTGTATGTAATAAACATTCGATTTGAATCTCTGACCTTCATTTGGTAGAAGTAAGCTCATTAATTAAGATATCATCAAGGGAAAATCAAAGGCCAAGGTTCAAGTTCTGACATTCGATTTGAATATCTGACCTTCATTTGGTAGAAGTAAGCTCCCTAATTAAGATACCATCAAGAGAAAATCAAAGGCCAAGGCTCAAGTTCTTCTGGATCCGAGTCCCAATTCCAACTCGTGCCACGTGACTACCGGTCGACCGCCCTTTTTTTCTAAATTCTGTCGTATGTGTGAACCAAAAAAAAAATCTTGCCGTCGAAGGGCTGCGTAAAACTCAATTTTTTGACGCAGCGCTAAAGTTTTCGGTCGTCATTTTCGGTCAAGTGGGAACCTAGCTTAAAGCGAAAAATTGAGACTTTACTACACTGTACCATGAAACTCTTTCCAAAGTAAATATAGGATGAGTATTGATATTGTTAGTTAATAAAAACAGAAGAGAGAAGTCGTTTTGAAGTAAATGATCAAAAGATGTTTCAAGTGTGACTCTCTGAAATATAGTATACGGTAGGGACGAGTGGACTTTTACTTCTCCTGAGAGACAGGCTTTGTACCTGACGTGTCTGTCTTTGTTTTGTTTTAACTTCTGCAATTGTTTATCAATAAAGAGAAATGATTATATGTCTAGGTAAATAGGTATGCTGGTGATCCTCAAATATTATTTCACTTCCCCTTTTTACCTTGACCCTTTTACAATACACTCACCCCTCTTTGTTCGAGTCTAAGGTGTTTATGTTAAGATAATATGGATGGGTTTCGCACCAAAAATCGAAGATATCCATTTTCGAATTAAAGCTAGCATTATTTATTATCCCCTTACACATTAATTTTTGTTGCTTTTATCGCCATTTCGACGATACGGTGAGCAAAAGTAGTTTTCAAGTCCGGTAATCAAAGACGTTAAGTTCTTACACACTTAATTCAGTTTTCCCACTAAAACCTGGGTAATTTTGCTACTAGTTTAAGGTGGTATAGCGAGATCCCTATGGCGAAAATATCACAGATATACTTTTTTTGGTGTTTGGAGGAAAGTATTTTGCTATATAGTCCACTAACGTAATAACTATGGCTTTTTGGAATTGGCTTTTAACGAAAAGATTGTAACAATAAGTGAGTTTGGCGATCTGATCATAAATAACTGATACGGAGAAAAGCGTATGCATGTAAAATTCTAATAAAACGTAATAGTGACAAAATTTAAGATGAATGTCTACTACAAAAAAAATGATTTGGATATTTTTTAACAAAGCTTAAATTATAAAATATTACGCTAAAAGTTAGACTTCGAAGCAAGTGAATTTTAGAATAGAAAATATTTTTAATTTAACCGAACAAAGAGTACGATCTTTTATTCAACATAAATTTTTTTCGGAAAATTTTGCCGATTGATTAAATTTGTCGGTTAAATTCTTACTAAGATTATTCAATCTCAAAGAATAACAGCTAAAATTGTTGTTTTGTTTAAATGAATAAACTTCTGAATAGTTTTCGATTATTTGTAGTTAACCGTATTTTTCGAAAAAAGCGATCAAAAAACACCGAGCCCTAGAAGCGAGGGATCTTTTCGTAGACGGAATTTCGAGAGGGTCTCATCGAACCAACGATATTCGGCGAACAAAAGACACCTTTTCCATCTTTTCCCACGTTCGTGCCACTCTTAACTAGACGCCGTTCTTCGTTGCCATGGCAATTGCATCACTCCCACTCCTCCCCTCCGTATTTCTATTCTTGAACAGAGAGAATATCTTTATGAGTTAAAGGAGCGATACGAAAGGCAGAAAAGCTTGAAGAAACTTTTCTGTTCACGTAATTATTATTGTTTCTAAAACAGCCTAAAACTTATTTTTTAATGGAAACCGACATAGAGTCCTTGCCAAGTTAGAGTCCGAGACACGACGTGTGATTTCAGCACACAGTTTTTGTAAGGAGTCATCTGCTGAGTGTTTAACACCCCTTTTTTATAAACATTGAAATGAATTGCGAGGTCGTAGGGGCACAATGGTAACCCGATGCCAGCATGTCAGGAAAAAATACGTCATATCTAGACTGATAATTCACCTATGTAAAAATGTATGATTTGCGTTTTGTTAACCATCTTAAATTTTTGTTACGTTTTCACAAGGATTTTTTGATGTTATCTCATCAATCTATGCAAGAATGTTTCTGGGGCTTTTTTTTCTCCGTTTTTCCCTTCTTGTAACTGTTTAGGTTACTTTCTACTCCTCGTATTTTGGTTCTCGTTTGCTGTAGGAGGCAGCACTCTCTTTTGGTTTAGAAGGGTTGCTCAAAAGAGAAGGGGAGAGAGATAGAGAGAGAGCGTAGGCTCTAATTTACTCTTGATAAGGTGGGAAATTTCGTCGCTGTCAGTTTGGCGGGATAACCACTCTACTGAATTATATATTGTACACTTTGCATATAGGTGAGAGAAAATTCCAGACTCTTTAATCGTTATTCCTAGCAATGTCGACGACAGTGTCTTGCGGACGAAGCTTCATCATTCTCAAAATAAGCTTCCTAAAATTTTACTAGAAAGTTACTCTTAAGTAACCGTTAAGTAGTAAGTAATCAATCGCAAATAAAGTTTTGGCATATTCGTGGACATCTCGGAAAAAAGCAGCCACAAATCAAGGATCAACTGCCTTATGAAATAACTTCCCAGATATTCTCTTAAGTAGTAAACAAGTTGGGAAAGGAAAACATTACTTCTCCTATTAAAAAGGACTACTTGCACTCAATATGCAACTTTCTATTGCTATTTGCAGCCGCCGTTAAATAATAATGAAAAATTAAAGCCTTATAAAAAACTATTTGCAACTAATTGGCGTGTAAACAGAGTATTTATATCAATGTGTAATTAACTTTAGGCTCACTCTGAACCGTTTAAGCCTATTTTAGTGGAAGATAAAAGAAAATGTTATTTTAATCTTTTCATTTTAGCTATAGCCTCGCGTGTGTTAACACAAAAGAGAATATGAAATTTTAGCATTAACTTGCTTTGCGTCTAGCAATGATTAAAGCTGCGTTCAGACTATACGTAAAGGCTTTAATAGCTATAATAAATTCTAAACTCCAAATCAAAATATTATTATCAAGATATGTTCTTGGTAAATTGAAATGAATTAAAGTTTTATAACGATACAATTACTAAAGACATCGAAACGCCGTATATGTTTCTAATATTTCGATGTTATTTCGTGATAAACGGCAACAATAATGTTTTTTAGAATTAATGTGAGAGATCTCTTATTTTAGAATCTCTAAAAACAAACTAAAATACATTTTAAATTAACGAGAACTTTTTGTGCGTAACCCCGATGTCTTTATGCATTTAACACCCTCTATCAATTAAAAATAAAATAAAATTATTCTGCCTCATTATCCCTATAGACGGTCCCTTGCTGCCTTGAAGCAAATATTTTTGTATTTCTCTTTTTAGTTTTAACGTTGGAATATTTTAGCGACATTAAACTTCTGACAATTTCTTCAATCTAAGACCTTTAGCAGAACGGCACTTAATTTTTCTAAGAGGTTTTTAGATTTTTAGGACCTAATGGGTACTTTTAACTCTTTTTAGGCTAGACGTAGTCATTTTCCCCAGTTTGGGTGCTCTTTTGTATATGAATTATTATTCTTAATTTTTTAGTTAATTTCTTAGAGGAGCAAGTTCCGCCTACGATGAAGCAAACCAAAATTATTGCAGGGGGCAAGGTCGACGATGGATGAGACAATAGACCACTTTGATGTAACTAAGAGGGGTTGACACGGGGGTAAAACTTTGCCTCGCATCTCGATTTTTGACACCTGCGCTGGATACTTGGGGAATCATGTGAGTGCGCAGAGACGGCAAGGGATTAACCCCTAAGTGTGTCCCGATGCTTAGGGTTGCCTATTCTGACATGCCTACACTTTTTTGGATATCGAAAACGTTGATACCCCCTGTGCCCACTCAGTTCTACGCCCATGACTAGTGTAGTCTGCTGGGTCGTCTCTCTTTAAAAAGATGGAGGATTCCAGTTTTGGAAAATGGAATCAAATCAAATGATAAACCATCGAGACGCACATAATAAAACCATACTAGCTTAGCATCAAATTAGGCAAGTGCCTTGGTAGGGTAAGGGTTTAATTTTAATTTTATGCACAGATCATTATCATTCTATTTATAAAATCTTATAACTCTAACACCCAGTCACGGCCTGTGCAGTTATTATAGTTCAGTTGTCATCAAAGTATAAAAAATACTGCAAATTACTTGATTGGAACGAAAATGAACTTGTGAGATTAACTGACTGGAACAGCTGACACAATAGCGAGATCAGCGAATGTGTGCGGCCCTATTTTTTGAGTTGAAGTGCGCTGGGACTATCGTGATACGAGGATGTCTCTGGAAAATTTCACCCTCGTATAGTTCACTCAGCAAGAAGGGTTTCCTAAATTACTACTGGGTTTTGTAATATTTTTATGCATACTAGTGCAAGGTACCTTCCAAATAAACATTTTTCACTATTAGCAATAAAATTTAACTTATGTCTTTCTGTCTAATAATTCACTGTACTTTCATAACTTGAACGTGACGTGGGAAAAGGGTTCGAAACTATTCCTGCTTCAAAGTTCATAAACGATCCGATCTCTACTCTTGAAAGGGAAGACTGTCAAATATTTTCTCCCTTCGTTTACCGAACTTTATGAAAAATTCCCATATGCCTGGAAATAAACGAGCCGGCTGAGACGGACCCAAGAAATGTCATTCCAGATAGAGTTACAGCCATGACAGTTTTTCTTCGTCTTAACAGATGCAGCGCGCTTTACTTCTTTTTCCGAAGAACATTTTAGCTTCACCCTAAAGTTTTCACGACTTTGTTTCATGGGTTATGTGTTTTGTTGATGGCTTTGTGCTCTTGCTAGCTACCTAGTTGAGATTAATTTTTCAATATGGTGGATTTTTACGAGAAATTCTTCATAGTTTTAACTTGGGATATGAAAAATCTGTTGGCTCAAGAGGTTTAAATTTCTTTTCTGAACGCCATTTTACAATATGGCTGTCGCGGATATTCACGAAAATCTTCACAGTTTTGAAATATAATACCCGCCTCTATGCAATGTAAAGGGACCCATCTGTAAATAAGCCACAGGCTTAGTGTGGAAATCCCTTCATAGACAAAGCCTAGATTATTATTATTATTATTTGTATTCTTAATTTCATTATTATTAAATGGAAATTGAAGCAGTTCTTGGGCCAAGAAATTATACCTTGACTTAATATTGCAATTCCTTGAAAGAAAATAGGATGTGAATAGGATAATATCAAGAGCCTATAGTTTATAGCCTAGCTTATATAGGGGTAAGGGGGTAGATAGCGAAGATGCTAGTTTTCAAGAAACCTATGGTAGAAGGTACGAAAAAGCGTTTGAGACAGACTCTTTTTAAACTATAGGCTCTTGATAATATCGAATGAAAATTGTTATTTATAATTAAATTGATAGGATATCCTTGCGTTAAACTAGGCTATATGGAACCGGAAATACAATAAAGGGACTTGGGAAAAATCAAATTTCATTGTCGACATGTGGATAATCAGTAGAAAGGATATACGTACGCAAAAAGGTAGATGTACAAGTGTTATTTTGTTACCAAACAACAATTACAGTGGAAGGCTATTTTTGGTTAAACATATTGGACGCTAGTGGCCGCTATCCAGCGGTTCCCGGTATTATAGTGAAGTGAAAACCGTATAGAGTTTCCCATCTTTGTTGACGCTAAAGACTAAATAGTCTAACGATCCACCCCTATTACATATCTGCATTTAGTTTTTACTTTAGAAACAAATTTTTTACAACAGTCAAAAATATAACGATGCCTTTTTAGGGATCAACCATAAAGGGAAACTTTTACTGGTCTGAAATAAGGTGATATTTACAGGCTTAATGGTTATGGGTATTGGGTTCGCGGACCAAGCTTCAAGTAGATCAACCATTCCACTTCAAACCCCTTCGCAGGCGTGCACACAACAACTCACCAAAGTTCCATCACAATCGGATGAATAGTATGTAGGAACGCACACGGTACAAACAATGAAGCATTAATATTTACATATTTATATATGTAGTTTTTATGAAATTACAGTTCAATAGGAACAACAATGTAGGGTTTTAATTATGGGACAACTGAGCTTCTTGCAAATTTCATGGAAAAGTGGCGTGGCGCATACTTTTGGAGAGTAAACATATTTCTCTCTGCATTGGCAATATTGTTTTACTTTTCCTCTTGCAGAATTTATGCTTACCTGACGTCCCGAACTACTTTCGTACTCGATCAACTGACGAAGGGATGTAGGGGTGATTCGGTCCCTCGTTTCTTTCGTCCACCTATCGGCGGTGACAATTCTCCCATACCCCCGTTAAGAAAACCCCGAAACGTGGTGGCGCTTCGCGAGAGCTTCAGGCGACTCAAACGCCAGCCCCGCCAGCTCGCTCAAGCGAACTAAAAGCCAGGTATTGAGAACGAACAAGCACGTCAAATGGTTGAGGAGATCATAATGAGAAAATGTTGAAGTTGCAGCGACGCGAGCGCAATGAGTTAAGAAGAATGCGTCTCATTTACTTCTTTACCCGCGCACCTAACTTTTAACATTGGTCACTTTAAAATTAATTTCTATTGACTTTATTATACTTCAATCCCTGCTTGTCCATCACGTGGTTTTAGTATCGACAGTAGAATCACCTTGAGCAGCTTTTCAAATGCATTGCCTTGAACTAGTATAGACCATTTCATTAATTACAGGCAGGGAAACCAACATACAGACGGGAGGTTGCCGTTGTTTATCTCCCTAGCGCCAAGATTCAGCACCGAAACGGTGTCTGAGTTCACTACACGCGGGAGGGTAGCTAGTCAACTCGCACTGCCTTTTGCAGTGCTTCTAGACGTGACTGAAATAAAGCAAGAAGGCGATACAGCAAGTTAGGTTTGCTTCGCTTTCGAAACAAAAGAACGGGTCTATTGTATACTTGTATTGTTAACCATCAGAGAAAGATCTTTCGTTTAGAGCGCGTTTGACGTTGACGTACACGTTTTCGGGGTCAGTTTCTTCAACTCTGTTCAGGTTTGGCCAGGATAAGTCAAAGATTTTCAAAATGCGTGTGAAATGCAAGAGGAAAATGATGGAATTATAAAATTGCCATATAGTCAATGCCAGGGAATTTTATACAGAGCTCGGCATTATCTATCCATTATCCACGTTATTTTACCTTTATCCATACTCGAAAATTATCCACAGAACTTGCATGTTAAATCGTATTATAATCCACAATTTTATTTATAAATAATCGGTTATCCACCAATTTGTGGATAATGGATAGATAATGCCGAGCTCTAATTTAATTTCTTTAGTTAAATAGTACTAGTGTGGACTAGAATATTTAAGACATTCGTGGTAAAATTTAAAATGAGCACTTGTGTTAATTAAAAATCGTATCACCTCAACCATCTCTTTTTAACGAAGTTGGTCAGTTGGGTGAGAGGGTGCGCTGGTAGGAGTAGAAATGTAGTTGGGAAAAGAGACTCGGAGAGAGGGGTAGCGTACGGTGCCTGGTTGCCGGCGCACTTCAGCTTCGATCCGAAACCATCCATTCCGGTATTCGAGGCTTCGGAAGTAATAGTCTTACGTGACTCTTAGCAGACGGTCGTTGGCACTACGCTCCGGGATATCCTCGAGCAAGGACGGCCCCCAACAGCAGTCTCTCTGTCGTCTCGCTCGCGCAAGCTATTCTTCTAACCCAGTCTCGCTATTCCATTGCCGTTTATAGGAATTAACGTCAAAGACGTTTTAAGAACTTCCGTAGCGACGTCACGAGACGATCGAGCTCTTCAATCGTTTTCAACAATGGATTAAAACGGGTCGTGGCTCGGTGACATGGTTAAGAAGATTATCTAAGACGCGATGACAGACAAGATGTCAGTCTTGCCGACAGTGACAATGTGGTTACCTCTCATCACTATTATTGTTCTGTTTCTCGGACAGTGGTTGTGCATTGTGGATGGTGAGTTATTATTATCTGTGGTTTAATTGGCGTTGTGAATATGTGTTTTAGTTTCGTTCAATGAAGGGTCGTGAAGAAATTATGTTTTGGATGGAGATTTATATCAAGTTTGTTATTCTGTTGTATTCCAGGCGCTGAGGGGTTTGTTATCAGGGTTGTCACAGTATCTGGAATGTCGTGAAAGTTGAAAATTGATATCATGGAATTTTAAGGTTTTCGTCAGGGATTATTAAGGTTGTCGTGCAAGTCAGGGAATTGTTTTTAAGTCTTTAGGTTTCTTAAGCCACATTTTGATCCAAATTTAGAAGATGGTTGTCGTGCAAGTCGGGGAATTGTTTTTAAGTCTTTAGGTTTCTTAAGCCACATTTTCATCCAAATTTATAATATAGCTAATGGAATTAACAGTGCTTTCCGTTGTTAAGAATAATGTTGCCCTATTAGGTGCAGAACTTTAAAAACCATTTGGTCTACCTTACCTCCTGTCAATATCACAGGGAAGCAATTAATACCTTTCCAAGGTAAACATAGTAACCTTCGCGTGCTTTGGAGCTAACCGTTCCCTTCAAGCTTCCGTGCACGGCGTAAAGCGGTAGTTTGGTCTTGTCTATCTTTCCTCTAGCGGTGGTGGCCGCGTTAACCAGGCCTGAATGGGAACGCCATCGAAACTTTAATCCGATATGCATTAGTAATGATGAAGCGCCCGACCTTAAACGAATTGTTTCCAATTATAGCCAGCCAGTGTCTTCTTAATTCGAGAATACCTCGAGTCAGTAAATAATTGAATTCATAATTGGGGATTGCCTGTTTAATCTTATTACCTTAGTTTAAAATCGTAATGTATAATCAAAGCATACAGGATTAGCACAATCCGATATTCTGATCGATTTGCAAAATATAAGACAATGAAAATAGAACTAAAGCGAGGAACACACATGCGTAAAACTTTCACGGAATCGTACTAAAAACTCGTAAACGTAAACTATTTTCTATTCCATTTACATTTACGTTTCTGGATCTGAATCGCACTTGAACACGTGAACGCAAACGAAAAACTTAATTTGCGGTGTTGAAATTCGAAAACAGTGACATCTATCATATGTCTCTTTCGGTTAAAAAGGATTAGCCGCGGACCTTTTATATGCTCATAGAGGAGACCGAGGGTTGAAATCAATGCTACGAACCTGATCAACTGTACCGTGCCCTAATGGTTTGCCAAATAGTTCGTTCGAAAATCATATCATTAAAATAAAAAAAAAAAACTTCAAAAAGAAAACTTCTAAACTTCCCTAAAATTGCCCCAAATCAGAGCTCTTCTACGATCTGCTTTTTTTCTCTGCCATTTTTGCCCAAAACCTCGTACGGATCCGAGCATCTGATTGGCTGGAGCTTAGCGTAAAATGTTTTACGACGGAAAAAGTTGAGACAATTTCAACTCTCTTTTCTAGTACGTTTCCGTCGAAGTTTTTTGTACGTTTACGTTTCAGTTTACGTTTCTGTCGAACTTTTACGCATGTGTGTTCCTCGCTTAACAGAAAGTGAAAAAACAGTAGGCGATAAATATAGGATTCACAATCATTACCTATGTGGTGACGAAAAATATAATTACTCCTCTCGTGGTATACGAGGTAAACACTGACTTATGAAGCGCAAGTACGAAGTCAAATCAAATTGCACTTAGCAACCTAGACTGATTGAACTACGAAATCTAGGACAATTTCCAAGAAGCAAAATTATAATACTTAACTCACTAACTTGTGCTTACCGAATTAACTTTGCGGGTTTAAATTCCGGTCAAAACGCATTGTGACAATTAAAACTGTTTATTGTTTTTTATATCAAGTTTGTTATTCTGTTGTCATTTAAAGAAAGAGCACTTGAGGTGAAAACGTCTATCCGACTCAACCGTTATTCCATTACCAACTAGTCTGGTATACTCTTTACATTGAAGTCTAATTCGGTTTTCTTTCTTTAAAATCAACTAGCCTATATATATAATGGAGCTTCCACATGAAATGAACAAGACGACCCAAGGGCTGGGCTCGTAATAGTAGCCACATCGTACCGTACTTAACAGGCGTACAGAATATATGAGTAAATAGCCCCTTGATGCGCTACCTTAACTGTTTTAAAATTATTACTTCAATTGCTTTACTTCTGTTATAATTATAATAGTGTGACACGAACCGAAAACGTGAGTGAGTAGCCCCACGATGCGCATACTTTAACAACGGTTAAACGAACTACTCTTAAATACCCATTGAAAGAAGTACAGAAAATCAGATGCCCTAACATAAAATTGATCCTTACTTCAATAAGTTTACTTACGTTATAATTGTAATATCCGTGGCCACAAGCTAGTATTTTCTTTTAAAATTATTCACGATTTGTGGAGAAATATAGATAACTTCTAATAAAAAACACCACTTTAAGATCATTCTAAATTTAACGTTGGTATATACTTGCTTTTGCTTTTTAAAAACTGCCCTCGATTTCTTTGAATTTTGAAATAGGGGAGTGGGATTGAAAGCGTGAAACCCTCATTTTCGACGGGTGACAGGAATTTTAAAGGGAGTATTAAACCTTCTATTTAAATTAAGGCAATACCTTAATCCTCTCTCTGGGTTTAACTATATCGGGCAAACGTAAAACACAATTCAAAATGCTTAACCTTACTAGTACAATTAAATGCAATGCTTAAACTTACTATTTATAATACCCATCTTTTTAAAATACACGAACGAAAATGATCACCGCACCACAATTCTCTTCCATTCAATCTCCCTTCAATGACGAACGAAAAATTTTATACTGATAAAGGCGCTTCTCTTTCAAGTCTACTAGTACTAGTACGAGTACAACAGGGCAGGTCAAACTAAGAGCCTAAAAAAGGCGCAAAATTCACTGATTAACCGAGAATCTATTAAAAATCACCCCGAGATTGTACGGCTTTAATTAGATTAAATCAATGCCAAATGAATGAAAGTACCTACAATATTGTAATTCAAGCTATTTCATTCGCAACTCCTAATCAATCGAGAAATTAGTTCATTACGTCCAATTCAAAACGTTGTCAAATATATCGCTTACCCTTTTTATTATTTGTATTTAACTCATTTAAACCTCTAATTAGTAATTAACGCAGTAAAAAAAACTAAGTGCGAGACCAAACTTATAAAGACTGGATAGGTTAAAAATTCAACAGCAGTAGCAGTCTGAGTTTCATCTTTCGTTACGCGCCAAAACTTGGTAGCCCTGGAAATAAGATAAGAGAAAGAAAACACGTTGGTGACACTGTCGCTTGTTAGTGGCCACTACCGGGTTAAGCGTCAACTAAAAGCAAGCATCTAAAGAGATTCAAATTGATCCCCCAAAAATCGGGATTCAGACGTGTTATAATAGGCCTAACGCAATAATAGACCTTAGATAAAAAACCAATGTTAGATAAGGAACGGCTATATAAACTAGGCCCGCAGTGTCGAGCGTCACTCTTATCATGTTAGACTAAACTTAAATAAAGTGCTTATGTTTTAAACTACTAGTTGACTGATTTCAATTCACAACATGGTGATAGAGGTGGGATATGACCACACCCTAGCCTGACTACTTGTAAATCGCAACATTCCACAACAAGCACCAAAGCTCTAGCATGACTTCATTTAAGAGTCCCGCCCAGTTCGTACCAGGTGCCAACCCAGCAGTAAGCTGGCGTGAATACAAGGAAGGCTACGAAATCTATGCCATCGCAGCGAAATTAGCCGAGGAGGACATCGCAACACAACGAGCCACATTCTTGCACATCCTAGGACCGGCAGTACGTCGGATTTACAATACTTTGCCTATCATCGAAATAAACGACGCAAGGACAGTAGCGGTAATATTAGCAGCTTTCGATACCTACTATAAACCCTACAAGAACCTTCTCTATCTTCGTTACGTATTCTTTACCACGGTACAACGCGAATCTCAAACATTTGACGACTTCTTCACGGAGTTAAAGACCAAAGCCCAAGACTGCGAGTTGACACCACTCACAGACTCTCTCATTACAACACTCATCGTAGTCGGAATTCGAAATGACACTTTACGAAAGGAGCTCCTCTCCAAGGCAAACCTAACATTGAATGTTGCTGTAGCGGCCTGTCAAGCAGAAGAAACTTCCTCTCTTCACGCAGTAGCCATGAACTCGTCAATACCTCGAACCACATTTCACTCGGAGACGCCGGGCATTGACGCGCTGAAGAGACAAAAATTCCTTAAACAACGGAGTCACGACCGTGAAAGAGCTCCCAGACCACGCAGTTACCACTACCAAACCCAACACGGGAGTTCCACGCAGACTCACAACTTCCAGCGGCAAAGGTCACCTCGACATGCCCATTCGCATCGAAACTCCAACCAACCACAAACAGAGTGCCCGAACTGTGGTACGTTTCACGACACACGACCATGCCCTGCCCGTAATGCCCGATGCCTGGGATGCCACGCACGAGGACACTGGAAGATCAAGTGTCGCAGCACTAACGCTCTTGCCGAAACAAGATATGACCACACACAGCGCTACGTAGCAGACACACCGGACTACGACGCAGAAACCTACCCTATATACGATGAATCGCAAGCTCCAAGTCAAGAATACCTCATCTACAGCTTAACACTCCAGGCAATAACGCAACAAAATCCGTTCACCACCTGTCAATTAACAGAAACCACGTTGCAACATTCCCTTCACCGAGAAGACGAAATCTACGACCAGATATATATCTTTGATCGACCCATGACCTTCAAGATAGACACGGGTTCCCAGGTGAACATTATAACCAACAAAATGTACGAAGCCCTGCCGATAAAAGTACCACTACGGAGTCCATCGCACGTCATCACTGCTTATTCCGGTCACACCGTCCCGATCGCCGGTATAATAGACGCACCATGTACATCTTATAAATCATGCATTACGCACCCATTCTACGTCACCACGGAGGAAAGAACCCCAATACTGGGAGCGGCCGCAGCATTTCAACTAGGCCTAATCGAGCACCACCGGAACCACCTTGGACCACCACCACAAGTAATAAACGCTTTAGACACATCGCAAGGGCAATTCAGCAGCGATCGAGAGCCAGCCATCACGCCAGAAGACATCATTCAACAATATCACACGGTATTCGGTAACATAGGAAAAATCCCAGGGAAGCACACCATACAACTAAAGCCAAACGCAACACCTTCAGCTGCGACAGCCCACCGAATTCCTTTCGCGCTTCTAAAACCAGTCAAGGCGGAACTGGATCGAATGCTACAACACGGGGTGATAGTTCCTGTCACGGAGGCAAGCGACTGGGTTCACCCAATGGTGGTTGTTCCCAAAACTGAAGCACCTGAAAATGCACAAGATGTACGAATCTGCATAGACCCACGGCGACTAAACAAGGTCATCAAACGTAACCCGTTTCCCATTCCTACAACGCAGGAAATATCCGCCGAGCTAAGTGGCGCCAAAGTTTTCACGGTATTAGACGTTCAAAGTGCATTCTGGCAAATTCAACTCGATGAATATAGCTCAAAGCTTTGCACCTTTGCTACACCGGAAGGTCAATTTCGTTTTAAACGGCTACCGATGGGAATCTCGACTGGATCGGAGATCTGTCAAGCAGTAATGCGTCGCATCTACCCAAAAGCTGAATTTCCTGAAGTTCACATATTGACGGATGACTTCCTTATTGCAACTCCGGATATGGCCACCCACACAGACTCTTTGATACGGATCCTAGACCGAGCCTTGATATCAGGGCTGTCCTTCAGTCGCAAGAAGTTGCAACTGGCTGTTTCCAGAACACAATATGTTGGCCACATACTAAGTCCCGACGGAGTCATAGTAGATCCCCACAAAGTGCGGGCCATCACATCTCTACCACCACCACCAAACAAAGCCGCTCTACAAAGCTTCTTAGGAATGGTGAATTACATCATCAAGTTTATACCCAACGCCAACGAAGACACGGCCCCGCTGAGAGCACTACTGAAGAAGGAAGCTGTATTCAAATGGGAACCAACGCACCAAGTTCATTACGATCGCCTGAAGGACCTAGCATCAACAGCTCCAGTACTTGCGTTCTTTAATCCAGAGAAACAGATCACACTCTCAGTCGATGCAAGCCAGCATGGGGTAGGTGCGGTCCTTTTACAGGACGGACACCCAATTGAATACGCGTCCACGTCGTTCACACCCACGCAAACCAGATATGCACAAATAGAGAAGGAAATGCTGGCCATAGTGTATGCCTGTGAACACTTTCATCACTACGTAACAGGAGCCCGAATAACAGTACAAACAGATCACAACCCATTAATCGGACTGGTACAGAAGCCTCTACACATCATATCGCCACGACTGCAAAGATTATTGATGCGGATCTTTTTAAAATTGGCTCTCGAAACTACATCATACTAGTGGACTACTTTTCACAGTTCATCGAGGCTAAGGAGCTAATAAACACCACCACCCAATCCGTAATAGAATTCTTAAAACCACACTTTGCCAGACACGGCCCACCGCAACGCTTAATTTCCGACAACGGACCACCCTTCAACGCAGCTACATTCCGAAACTTCATGGACGATTGGGGCGTGAAACACGTCACTTCTTCCCCGTACTATCCTCAATCAAACGGACTCACTGAAAGGAGCATCCAAACCCTGAAAAACTCCATAATCAAAGCCAAGGAGTCCGGGAAAGACTTATGAGACGTACTTCTAGAATATCGTACGACTCCAAAAAGCAATCGGCCATCTCCCGCAGAGCTCACCATGGGCCGCAAAATAAGAACGCCACTCACAGTGACCAACAAAGTACTGGAACCAAACTATCCACTACGAAACGAAAGGGCAGCTATCGCCAAACAACAAGAAGACATGGTCACACGATTTAACAAAAAACCAGCAGCGACATCAAAACAATTAAAACCGTTCTTACCAGGACAGGCCATCTACTACCAAGCGGGTCAACGGAATTGGATCCCTGCGAGAGTCCTAAACACAGGCCCCGAACCAAGGTCATATCAAATAAAGACAGAAAGGGGTCAAACATTCAGACGTACAAGAGTCCATCTTCGAGAGGATCATAGACAAATCCCTTCATGCTTAAATCAAGCCATTCCGGAACTCCATAGACAAGCAGAGGATACGGATAGCACTCCAAGAGCCATCTCAAAAATAGGGCCCCTACCAGGACGTCAATCGAGGACCAAGTCAATTTCGAGCAACGAAAATCGAGCAACTACATCCCCAAACAGCCAAATACCCGAGGTTCCAAGACCATCAACGACGCTACGAAAATCGACATTCCAAAAATCCCCTGGATTACCACCTGCGTTCACCAGCCAAATGCGAGAAGCGCCAGGGGTAGCAACGACACAACGAAAGGCCACCCTCCAGGAATTGCCTGAGCTACCACCTGCATTCAGACCCAGACGGTCGCCCGAACATCCGGACGCGGCCATGGCAGTTCAGGAAACAAACACGAAAAGGAGTGGACCCACAACAAGAAGTGGCAGACCGCTTATACCACCTAAACGATATAGGCCAGAAGATTACAACACCGACTCCAAACAAGTTAAAAAATTCTTATTAACATAATCGCGCTACTATATTATAATATTATAACTACAAAGGCTTAACGTTAAAAAAAAAATAATAATAATAATAATTTACGTACTATAGTTATTATATTGTAAACTAATTGTTAAGGAAAAGAAAGATGTTATAATAGGCCTAACGCAATAATAGACCTTAGATAAAAAACCAATGTTAGATAAGAAACGGCTATATAAACTAGGCCCGCAGTGTCGAGCGTCACTCTTATCATGTTAGACTAAACTTAAATAAAGTGCTTAACTTAAATAAAGTGCTTATGTTTTAAACTACTAGTTGACTGATTTCAATTCACAACAGACGAAATAGGTTTATTTGAGAAATATAACTTTTTAATCCAATTAGAGCCCCCTATTTCCAAATTAAATGCAGTTGTTCCGAATTAGACGTAATGAACATTTCCTTGACTAGGTAGTAATTGTGAATGGAATAGATTTCCTACTATATTCCGTAATGGTAATGAGTACTACTGTCGTTTGAATTAATTTGGGTGAGTTTACTTTTCCTCAGTCTTTCTCGAAACCTTCTTTGCTGAGACGACTGCAGAACTGAGCCAATTACGGCATTATCTCCTCCGAATCTTTTTGCTTCAATCTCGGTGCCAACTTTAATGGATTCTCGATGAATCAGTGATATTTTATTCCCTACCAAATGTATTTATGTTAATAAAAGTAACGATATAGACGTGTTCCGAACAATCTAACCTTATTTCAAATTCTTGGGGTTGTCAAGCGCGAAATTTCTTAGTTCAACTTCAGCAAATGTTAGAATTTAAGTGAAAAATCCTAAATACATTTGTTACGCAAGATGAAAAACTTCAATGCCACTTGGTCGTTTTAAGTAACTATTGACCTATAAATAACCTAAATGTCTCTAGTAGTATAGTCTTATCACCTTGTTTAAACCAGGGATTAAAACATTATTTTCACGAATTATTTTGATATTAATTGCATTGCCAAATATAGAAATATTGATTCTGAACAAATAGGTGTCGCAAGTTTCAAAGCTTTGGGAAAACACTGAGTTGAGCTTGGCGTTGACGTACCCGTTTATCAGTCAACTTCTTAACCTCGCTAATAGCGAAGAGCAAGAAGAGAACTTGTTATTTTTGGGCGAATCCCTTGAGCGGATAATTTGGGTCACTTTGAATAGGGACGCGTATTAAATGCTTTTCCAAGCTCTTATCATTTATTTAGAAAGTTTTGATGGCCCAGAGCACTTTCCCAAATCAAAGTTGGACCATTGCGGGTGACTGCTTCTCTGCCGTGTAATTCGTTAAGCATAATTTTGCATCTCGTCTCGCGTTCACTGTCCTTCCAAAGACAAAATATTATGAATCTGCAAACTAAACTAAGTATAGTAATTAACTATAGAGGAATACCACTAAGCCCATTTCCAGAACGAAGTTGTATTCAGTCATTTAGCTTCTCCATTCATCTATATAGGTTGACGATAGTGCGTAACGTGGGTGACCAGCCATATTTTATGAAAGGAAAACTAAAACTAAGACTTCAGACTGGTTTTAACCATGGAAGGATGATCATTATTGATGGTTATAACTTTTATCATATGATGGTTACTTTTTTAAATAAAAGTACACCTAATTAATAACTTACGTTTGTTAGATTTGAAAATAATTTCAAATGAAAGTGCTATTTTCTAGTGGACGCTTTTTTTTGGCTTAGGCCAACCAAAATAATCGTACACAATAAAGTTCTCTATTTAAATTGCTATTCATTAAATTTATTTTAAAAGTAATTCATTAAAACGTGCATTTTTCAAATATGGATGGGCTAAACAAACGTGTCTGAGGTTAAAACTAATTAGAGTGGTATGAGGGACGCTTTGCACTTAATTAGCGTAACCTATTGAGAGAGTCTAAATTAATGAGTGTCTACCGCGGAGGTTCTAAGTAGAGAAGAAGCCAAAATGGAAATCCCCAGAGATGACACTGATTTGTAAAACGACGCGCCTAGAAACGAGCACTGCTTTAGAGCCGAATTAGAATTCATATCTACAGTTATAATTCTACAAAATAGGACCACTCATTAGAATATTTTCAAGGCGAAATTCAATCAAAGCTTAAAGGATGTTTGCACGCACACCCAAAAATATAAATTCAGTTTCCTACAAAGGCACTGATGTACAGGGTGTTTCTGAGTGAAAAGTGTCGAAGAACATGGGGTCTAAAACAGTTTCGGAGGTACGGGCCCCCAAACATTGGAACCTAAAAAAAAAGGGAATCGGCACAAATCCGAAGTACAACATGTCAGCATGCCAAACTTGTTAGACAATTTTAATAGCCTCCAATCTAAGAACGATAATGAGGCTTTATATATAGCAAAAGCGTAGATTTTAATGGTGCCTAAGCTGGTCATGTAAAGTAGATCAAAGTTGTGCTATTACACTTTGAACTACTTTACATTACCGTCTTAGGCACACTTCTACCTTCAAACGATGCACTTCTACTAGATAAAGATTCGTTAACGATTTTAGATTGGAGGCTATTGAAATTGTCTAAACAAGTTGGGCATTCTGATATATCTTACTCCGATTATTGCAATTTTTTTTGGTTTTAGTGACCAATGTTTGGGAGCCCATACCTCCGAAACTAAATGTTATAGACCAAATGTTCTTGGACACTTTTAACTCAGTCTGACCCAAAGAACACACCCTTAATTTTATAGGCGACTTATCAGAAATTCCCTGTAGACATATCTAGTCTAATCGAAAGTAACATAGCAACAATAAGCGTGCAATTTAAATAATTTGAAATACTTAAACCGAGCAGGTACGCAAATGGTACATTTCTGAATATCAAGTGAACATTATAACAATGAGTATGCAACGTTCCAATGTTTTAATTTAATTTGTTCTATTTATGGCTTTTGTCATCGGGTAGGCGCTCCGTGTTGGTTACTTACGAAAAATAGGGTTCAATATTTTCCTCAAAATTCAAGATTAGAGAGAATTATGTTGCCTAAGTTAATATTAAGATAGTAAAAGCAGCAACGGGTTTTGAAAAAACGATACAAAAACCTGAAAAAGTTTTACAATGAAAAAAAGAGAGTTAGCAAGAACACCAAGTTTAAGCATAAAACATGCAATTTCAATATATTAAGCAGAGAAAATAAATAAAAATGTACAAGATAATATTTACTCCAGTTTAAGTAAAAATGCCTTAAAAAGATGTAGAAATGATGCAAAATAAACTGAACATTATGGCGCTGTCTAGACACTATTTTTTAGAGTGTAGATTTGCTAAAAATATTTATCTACACTTACATTTATTAAAGGGAGGGTGAAGTAGAAAATCGAGTGATTTTTATCGATTCTTCAACTAACTATAAGACCAGTCTGCATAGTGAAACATTCAGAAAATACTTCCGAATGATTTTAAAATTTAAATTAGTTTCAGATTTTAAGGATAATTTTAAAGGACCTCCGACCAATCTCGTAAAACCCTGCCTTTTTATTAACAAAATTCTCGTGTCACGCTCCATGTCCCGCGCCACGATTTGTCACGTCGCGCTCAAATGTGATCAAATCTCGTGGTAAATTTCATTTGACACGGAACATGCCACGAGAATTTTGTCAATAAAAAGGCAGGGCGTTTAAAATTATCCATAAAATCTGAACCTAATTTGAATTTTAAAATCATTCGGAATCGGAAGTATTTTCTGAATGTTTGACTATGTAGACTGGTCTTGTAATTAGTAGAAGAATTGATAAATAAATCACTTGATTTTCTACTTCACCCTCCCATTAAACACTTAATTTTAATAGTGCAAAAATAACTACGCGGTATGCTGGTGCACTGTCTTCTCTAATACTAGGCCTGGAAATGTACAACAGAAGTATTTTTTATTTGACATTTTGAATTTGCGCTTAGTAACCGTTAGATGGCTCTTTTCTGGGGAGAATTTTCGCGATGACGAAAGTAAATTCGTACTGCGCAGTCTCGCATGACATCACGTCCTTCGCTTATGGCGGACCAGGGTGGGAAATAAGGATTTTTTTAAACTGGACTAAATAACCTGGTCCATTTCACAAGGGCACGCCGTCTGCTAAACTAGAGAAGTGGATAATTAATGTTTGTACTCTAATTACCCTTGAATTATCTAAGTGGTCCCGAGGACCATTGACCCCCACCGATTTAATTTTTAAACTGGTAATTTACCCTGTGCCACCGCCTTATTTCCCACGCTGTGGCGGACTATGGGTGCAATTCGTCGCTAAAATGATACTTAGGTATGTATGATTGTATTTTTCGTCAAATTCAGTTAAATCTGAAGCCCAACTACAATGAATAGATCAATGTGTTTGGATCGTGTCTCTCAACTTAGAACCAACGCAAAAACTTTTCAGTTTTATACATTTGCTAGATCCATAGAGACATAGGTATTCCAGCAATTATTTGACGAACATTTTAATTGATGTTGCAGATTTTTTGAAGGAAGCAATGCACTTCATTGATGATACTTGTATATTTCATTCAGTCATATTTTGCGAAGGCTTTAAAATATGATTGTGATACATATTTGGCATTAATGAAACTACTGTTAACAATGTTTTTAAGGCCATTGTTAGACAATTACGCAAAAGATTTAACAGATCGCAAAGAATTGTACAAAAAGTTCAAGAACAAACTTCTCTCATGAAAAACTCTAAAGATGTAAATACATTTTACCCACACTGTGATACATGCCTTTTTTATTGTCGTTTGAATTTTAATGTGTCTTTTTATTTAAGTCAGCTGCTATATTATCCTCAATACCTTTACTTTAACCGTTGTCTTGCAAGCTTTTAAAAATTTCCTCTAGTTTTGAATTTGCCGCCAGTTTAAAACCCCAGAAAAGTGACATCTAGCGCCATTTGTGAAATACTAACTGCCACCCCCCTTTTTTTCGTATTGCATGGCCTAGTATTTGAGATGGCAGTGGCTGGCGAAGTTACTCGCATGCAAAACTTATAATTTTCGCAATTATCACTATTCGTAAACATCGTTTAAGTCCGCTGGGCAGAAAGAACGAAACCCGGAGTTCGGAGAAGATTTAATTAAAAAAGCTGGCCTCCCACTTTTAATCAATGTTAGACGCTAAACTATTCCGCTGTTCTAAACTTCACGCGACTATAGCTCGACGTTAACGATTTGTTTGGGTTGCAAAAAAGTCTTACTCTAATCGTTAAAAATTCATAACTCTGATAAGCTTAACCAAAAGTAGAAAATAACGCTCTAAGAGCAAACATACGAATGATATATTTAGCGTGTGTTTGAAAGGACTCACGTTTTCAATAAAAATAAGTTTGTTTTTCGTACTGAAGGAAGGTTTAATGATTCTTTGGAGTTAAAGGTAGATTAATGTTTCTCGAAGCGTAGATCTCAGGAGCATGGATCTAGGTGGTTTATTTGTCCATAAAAAACGATGGACTAGTAAAAAATTTATGACTAGGGTTTTAGTAGATCAGCGGTCATTTTAGAAAATAATGCAAAATTTCATAATAAAATATTTGGGCATATAAATTTGGTAAAAAAAACGAAAAGGAGTGTTTTTTCAAATAATACATGTTTTATATTCATGTCTTTAAACTGAGAAAATTTAATATCTGGTACTTCCGTCATTCTATTTTGTTCTCTTATCTTTTACTTTATATAGTCTTTGTCCACTAAGACATTTTTTCATTTGACCTAATACTATTGGAGTTCCAATAACCAAATCTAACTTGATGTAATATTATTGGAGTTCCAATAACCAAACCTAACTTGATATAATATTATTGGAGTTCCAATAACCAAACCTAACTTGATATAATATTATTGGAGTTCCAATAAACAAACTGACCCAAATAGGGTCCAATTAACCCATCTTAACCTTACCTGACCTATAGTAGTGCTTGATTTCAATTAAAGAAACCCGATGGCGCTCTTTTTTACACTGTTGTAACGGGTAAACTGCCTTTTCGGGAAACCGCTATTTAGGGTTTCGATTGCTTAGGTTATAGGTCTCTCTCTTGATCATATACGGAGTGAGGAAAGTTTTGAAATTTGGAAATTGGCAAAAGTTCTGCTTTTACGCTTAATCTGCTAACACCATTGTTTCCAAGGGAATTACGGAACTGGTTGTCTCGCATTGCGTATAAATTCCAAACACTTTTAAATTGGAAGTTTTAATCAAGTGAAATAAGAAGTAATATAAAAATCCGAAGTAAGACACTAAAATGAAAATTTTCTTAAAGCCTTGCTATTCTGAGACCAAGGTATCATCTTTGTAATCGAATGCCACAAATAAATCTGACAATGAATTTATGTCAGCTATCGCCATCCAAGTTTAAGGAACATATATCGCCTTAATTATCCAAGATAACCACGTGGTTTTAAAAAGGCAGTATTGCTAGTAATATAGATCTATCATTCCTAGAGTTCCTACTGAATCGGGAAAAGTGCATCTTAAGTCCAAGATTTGAAAACTTATGGTAAAATATGAGAATTATTTCAAGGGTTTTATAAACAAATTTCACGTGAACCCTGGTGGCACCTCAGGGGGTTATTATCAGTCAGATATCTGAAAATCGTAGTTGAAACACTTACGAAAATTTTATTATTTCTGCTAAAAGCAAAGCAAGGGGATTTAAGTTATATCCTTTGTTTTATAAAACAAGTGACAGCCACGTTGGATGTAGGTCCCTTGTCAGTTGGGGCAGAACATTTTTGGAATGTTAGTTTAAAGTTGGTTCGTCGGGTATTTCAATTTTGTGAAATTGAAATCTGGACTCTCCGAGGAATTCCTTTGGCTTTCTTTCATCTCATTATTTTCGATTCAGTCTGAAGCGCACTCCACTCTAATAAACAGACGCCACCTATCCTCATCCCAAGGCTTAACGACATTACTTAGCATTGCAAACAGTATATATTTATTGGTTGACACTACTTAAAATTAATCCCCAACTTGCAATCTCAATTTATTACAAATATTCCACGATCCTACGCGATGTAAACTAAAACATTTTCGCAAGTAGATATATTTTTCGTTTTTTAGTTCAACTAGTCCTTTACATTTTGTCAAGTCTATATATTCAAAGACAGTTTTTATAAATATATTTGGGAGTTTTTCTTATTTTTAAACCAGCCCCGTTTTTATATCTATACATACATATAATGCTGGTAGTTTGTATTAATAGGCTTATGTTCAAAATTCTTCTATTTGATGAATAGATTTGAAAATGGCGAAGCTGGTCTTATATTCACAAAAATATTGAATGCGAATAATGACTTGTTTATTATCAGTGAAATTTAATATAACCTACAATTTGTTAGGAACTGAAATATTTTTAACGCAAAATATAGGCCGAAGTAAGTTCTGAAGCATCATAACTTTCCCGGTCTGTACTACAAGCTAAGGGCCGACCCGAGTGTACATACATATATTTATATATAGGACATATATTTATTTATAGGGAAGTTCAGTCTTGTGATATTTTAAATCTACCTTTATGTTCTGTTAGTTCCGTGATATACAGAGATTGTAACGTAGCGTATGTATTTTGTCAGTTTTATCTCTGTGGAAAATTTCGGAGTTAACGACTGAACCTCCATAAAAGTGGTATTTTCGCAAGGGCTGACCACAAACTGACCATAGGGGAGACTTTAACGCCGATAGCAAAAAGCTCCTAATGGACCAACAGCTACATAAGTTTTCCACTCTTACTACAAAAACACGGTATACGTATATATAAAATTGTAAATGCTAACATCAACACAGTGAGAGGAGAGGATTTTAGATTCAACTCCCGTGAAATCAATTGGTAGCCGAGATTCAACGAAATATTTTATTGAAAGGTTAAATACTTAAATTTTATATCTCGTGAAAATAATATGGTAATGAAATGCTCGGTTTGCCTCGCTGAACGCTTCCTACAAACGTCACTTAAAATCACTTTGAATAAATCATTCCCAAATAAAAAAAATTTACTTCAGCTAAAATTCCAATGTTCGTCATAAACATACAGCGTGGAACATATAATAATCTAATCTAAGCTTTGTCTATGAAGGGATTTCCACACTAAGCCTGCGGCTTATTTACAGGTGGGTCCGTTTACATTGCATATGGAGTGGTGGCTAGCCCCTATGCCACAGCTAACCTACAGACGGACACTTACCTTGAGTATAGTGTGCTGCAATCAGATTCGTAATTCTTATTTCTAGCTTTAATGACAGTGTCATGGGTCTGACAATTACAGTGTGGAAGAGATCAGAGCAACACCTACCTTTGTGGAAAACCCCCAAAACCCCTGACGGACTACTTCACTGCAGTACATTTTCGATCTCGTACACAGGGTGTGACATGTGTCATTGTATGAAAATGAGAACGTGCAACAAGTATCATAGTGAATATCGTTTAATGATACGCACTTTGAAACGTTAAAGACCTACGATTAAGCTTAGGAACTAAGGCATCACACTACAAATTAAAGGGCTGTTTGGTAAACCCATCAGCGTAAATGTTCGATGTGCCTACCGTCGTGGTGTAGGCACTCTTCAAGACGATTGTCCATGCCTTGTATTACGTTTTCTAGCATTTGAGGAGTGATTCGTTCAATTGCGCTTTGAATTCTGGTCACCAATGTGGTGACGCACCATCCTGCTGGAACCACAGGTCCCGCATCACTGCTAATGGTAATGCGTCTATCGCATCACTAAACTCGTGGCGCAGGAAGTGCAAATACCTGTCACCAGTAATGTTGTCCTCGAAGAAGAAAGGTCCGATGATTCTGTTCCCCAGAATGCCACACCAAACATTTATCTTCCATCGAATTTGATGGTAATGTTGCCGTTACCAGTCGGTTTGGGAAGCGTTCGGCATAAAGCAGTGCCGCTTGTTGAACGTTACCGCGACATTCACCCATGTCCAATTTTTCTCGGTTGCAGTAGGCTGCCATTCGTCTACGACACAGGACTTACAACGTTTATACGAACTAAGCTGCTGTAACGACGCGTACGTTTGATTGAATAATGTGCTGAATTCTCAGTGCCGCGGAAAATTCTGACCTTCGTAACCTCGTATGGATTCCTTATCTAAGTAGGCCAAAGCCACGAGTTTAGTGATGCGATAGACGCATTACCATTAGCAGTGATACGGGACCTGTGGTTCCAGCAGGATGGTGCGCCACCACATTGGGCGGTCAATGTTCGCCAATGGCTAACTGAGCACTTTCCAAACCGTTGGATCGGTAGAGGTGGACCAATTCCGTGGCCAGCAAGATCCCCTGACCTAACCCCACTTGATTTCTTCTTATGGGGATATGTTAGGGGGAAGGTGTTTGCAACAGAACCTTTAAATGTAGACGACTTGACGGCCAGAATTCGAAGCGCAATTGAACGAATCACTCCTCAAATGCTAGAAAACGTAATACAAGGCATGGAAACCCTCTTGAAGAGTGCCTACACCACGACGGTAGGCACATCGAACATTTACGCTAATGGGTTTACCAAACAGCCCTTTAATTTGTAGTGTGATGCCTTAGTTCCTAAGCTTAATCGTAGGTCTTTAACGTTTCAAAGTGCGTATCATTAAACGATATTCACTATGATACTTGTTGCACGTTCTCATTTGCATACAATGACACATGTCACACCCTGTATACGAGCTCGAAAATGTACTGCAGTGAAGTAGTCCGTCAGGGGTTTTGGGGGTTTTCCACAAAGGTAGGTGTTGCTCTGATCTCTTCCACACTGTATATCGATCAATAGTCCGTCGGCACTACAGTCGGTAATATTAGATTATTCAAAATAACTGTGAGTTTTATCTGGTCTACCCTAAATTTGACAGTTTTTAAATGAACTCTGTACAATTTTAGAAAACACCTATTCTGATAATTATTGCGAATTGGGGCGACTTTTATTAAAACATAACAGTAAGGCACTTCATAAGGAATTAGCTTGTGTGCTTTAATGTGGAGTCGGGACTTCAGTCATTAACCCTAACAATAATGGATTGACGTTCCTCGCTTGGATATAATCGATGTTCCATAAAAAATCCTGGCAAATATTAGGAACAACAAACTAAAGCAGAATTAAAACGCTTTTCGTGTAACGTATTTTCATGGCGACAAATAATTTACATAGGAAAGTTGTATTTAATACCCGTTTATATTTACATACGTTGAACCTAATAGCTCCCGCGTGTTCTAGCTAACACACCCCGGCACTATAATTTCTTCATCTATGTGTCTAATCTCTAATGACAGACCCAAATAAAGTCTCCCCTTTATTTCTAAATATTCGGAAAGAATTTGCGCCAAAATCAGGAAAGCCATGGTTTCTTGAGGCATTGGCAACAAAACCTATCCTAAATATCTCTTAAGAAAGGCTTTGAAACTTCGAGTGTAATAAGAACTTCCATCAAAATGATGTAAAGAATGGGTAGATTTTACTGATGACTAATAATTTTGTAGCACCCTGAGAGTGAAGGCACTCGGCGTTGCCCGTCAGCCCGTCGGGACATTTTTTATTACTTTTCATGCGGACATTATACAATAAAGAAGGGTTTTGAAGTTTTTGGCCGCCTTTCAGCCCATCTATACAGTAGATTAAAGGAAACCAGTGTACTAAATATTTGTGAAATCGGTTGAAACACGCGGACATTGTTGCATAGAGAAGATGTTTTTACATTTATGGGTGCCATGGATTAAGATGGCGGCGGATTGAAAAAATCTTTCTTAGTACGCGCCTACTACTTATGAGTAACGTTCCTGCAAATTTTCAGCCTTCTAGGGCAAGCGGTTCGGGCTGGGCGTTGATTATCAGTCAGTCAATCAGTCAGTCAGGACTTTGATTTATATAGATATAGATAGCAGCGTGGCGGATGACAACTTGGAAAATAGCGCCCAGGAAAATTAATTTTTTCAACCAAATATTTCTTACGTACTGGTTTGTTGTATAATATCAGAAATTCACTAAATTAGCCTAGGAAGTAACCAAAAGCGGGATTTGGGACTCCCCTCTCTTGTGTAGCAATACTAAAGAAGGGCGACACATTCGCCACCTCGCGATAACGTTTCTCAGACCTCCGGTTTACGTGTGACTCTTACGCCAAAATTTGCTCTATTGGGAGAGAAACAGCTATTGGCTGAAAAAAAAACGCTGGATCTTTAAAGGGACCGAAAAACGTCCCCTTCCACTGTAAAACCGAGCCCTCTCTAGCATAGCATCAGGGGAAGGGATGTGGGCTGTGAATTTGGGAGCAGTGGAAGGCAATTCGAGTTTTTATGATTATTCTTAAACCTATTAAAAAGAAACAATTTAACGACCGTGGCCAAGAAGTGATAGCTAGTTTATTAGGGAGAAGGTATAAGATGTATAAGTATTCGCGCCATAGTCACAGTCCCACTTTCAAAATACAAGGGGGGGACGTAAAAGGAGGCTGGGCTATTTAGCCTCTCCTAAGTCGGAAAATACGTAATTTTCGTCATTCGCGTCGCGCTGGCGGGAGTTTTCAAGAACCAATGAGATGCTGGTTGTAATTTATGGCGAGGATTAACTCCGGACCTACGTTTGGACTGGAGATAAAGCTGGAAATGAGGCGAATTTATACCTTCTCCCTAATAAACTAGAAATCGCTTTTTGCCGTCGCCGTTCCATTTTTATTTTTTTTAAAAGCAAACGTGCTATTTTGAGGGATCTACCCCATTTTCCGGTCCCTTCAGAGATCCAGCGTTCATGGGGTCACCCCCGCTCTCGTGAAGAAAGACATCCAAGAGAGGAGCTCGAGATTTCTAACAGGGCTAGGGAAAAAACTAACACCCCATCCATGGTGTTAAAAGGAGTTCTTACCCCAGTAGTGATGTACGCTATACCAGCTATTGTAATTGTTTACTTCCTAGGCTAATATAGTGAACTTCTGATAATATTGAAAAGCTAACCATTAATTTAATTTAAATCTGTTGCCTTAATTAAAAATGGTGTACATAAAGCCAAAATAAACAACAACACTCAAACATCAATTACATCATGCATACCTGCCGTCAAGTTCGACCAACCGGCATGTAGCTTTTCGTACTATCTCCATATTTCTTACAGAACTGTTTAGATTTTCGTTTATAAATATATCTAGTGTTTGTAGTGTGTGTTTGTAGTCCCCGTGCACCCCAAAAAGAAGCTAGTCAAGAAGTGGGTTAAAAATATCCGCGAGCAGCATACGAACTCGTATTATGAAAAGAAGTAAATTGGTGCTATCATGTGAGTTTACACTTCTTTCATTACCTCTGATATATGAAAAACAAGTTTTGGTTAAGAAAAGATCCGCTGCGTACTCTATATAGAATCGGAAAAGAAAAATATTGTTACTGTGAAAGAATTCACCCGGGTATAAGGATATAAGAGAAGAAAGACCAGGCACGATCGCTCTGAGCTGCTGCTGTGTTAAAAAAATCCTACCAGGGCTCGAAACCATACAATGATGGCACACACGGATGCGGACTCCGATTTCAAGCTGAAAACGGCTGCCTACTTACTGTCGTCCGTCAGTCTGAACTCGGGCCATGTTCCCCGCTGTGGGGGAACACTATTTTACCCCGAAATAATTTTTGCCGAACTTTTGCCGAATTACCCCGAATTCTAAAATAGTAGAAATCTCCCATGCGTCGTCTGCTAAAACATCCTAAATGACTTCTGGCTTCGCCTTTGGCTTTTCGGGGTAAATTAGTGACCGTTTCGGCACTTTTCGGCACAAAAGAGTGGGGTAAAATATAAAAATACGGCCCCCACACTAAAAGTCGTAATTAAATCAAGCAATCATTCAAATCCATTTCAGAAACTAAATAAGCCTAACTAAACTACCCTCTCTCGCCCCAACGACTATTAAAAAAATAAATTTTTCGGCAAAGAACAAAAACTCAACTAAACATTGACATTAATGTGAAATGTTTATTGAAACTCAATTTATAAGCTAAATCTACTCTGCCGAACCACAATCCAACGTTAATTTCAACTTAATTAAGTATAATTAACGTAAAATTCGACCAAAAACATACAATTTTTGGACAAAAATTAAAATAACTTTTAATTAAACTACATAATTAAGATTAAAACTAAGCTATAAGCTGGTAAACCCCCCTTTTTTCCTATTTAACACTGAAATTAAATTATATTATCTTTATAATACATTAATATTCAGGAAATTCCAAAGTTTGGGGTAAAATAGGGTTTTTTCGGCAAGGATTGAATTTTCAATTAAACATTGATATTAAAGCGAATTATTTATTGAATCTCAATTTATAAGCTTAATCTACTTTGCCGAACCACAATCCAACGTTAATTTCAACTTAATTAAGTTTAATTAACGTAAAATTCGACCAAAAACGTACATTTTTGGGACAAAAATTAAAATAACTTTTAATTAAACTACATAATTAAGATTTAAACTAAGCTATAAGCTGGTAAATCCCCTTTTTTCCCATTTAACACTGAAATTAAATTATATTATCTCTATAATACATTAATATTCAGGAAATACAAAAGTTTGGGGTAAAATAGGGTTTTTTCGGCAAGGATTGAATTTTCAATTAAACATTGATATTAAAGCGAATTATTTATTGAACCTCAATTTATAAGCTTAATCTACTTTGCCGAACCACAATCCAACGTTAATTTCAACTTAATTAAGTTTAATTTACGTAAAATTCGACCAAAAACGTACATTTTTGCGACAAAATTAAAATAACCTTTAATTAAACTGCATAATTAAGATTAAAACTAAGGTATAAGCTGGTAAATCCCCTTTTTTCCTATCTAACACTGAAATTAATTTATATTATCTCTATAATACATTAATATTCAGGAAATTCAAAAGTTTGGGGTAAAATGGGGTTTTATCGGCAAGGATTGAATTTTCAATTAAACATTGATATTAATGTGAATTATTTATAGAATCTCAATTTATAAGCTAAATCTACTCTGCCGAACCACAATCCAACGTTAATTTCAACTTAATTAAGTATAATTAACGTAAAATTCGACCAAAAACGTACATTTTTGGGACAAAAATTAAAATAATATGAAATTAACACTTAAATATGGTTCCGCAGTATTGTTTTAGCTTATAAAATGAGTTTTAATAAATAATTTTCCCTAATTATCTTTTGCCGAACATTCGCGCCTTAAATGTTTTTCTATGATAATGTAAATTTATTTAAGTTTTAAATGAAAAATCGGTTGGACGAACAACTTGTGTAATTGTATAATGAATTATTTAGTTTCATTAAAAATTATTCCTGTCTATTCAAAAAATATGGATGTTTTGCGTTAATTTCTCATTAATTAAGTTGATTTGAATTTCGCGACTATTAATGCATTTAGAGATAATTTAATTAATATAAGTTAATTTCAGTGTGAAATAGGAAAAAGGGGCTTTACCAACTTCTAGCTTAGTTTAATCGTAATAAAGTGGTTTAATTAAACGTAATTTTAATTTTTGTGCAAAAATTGTATATTTTTGGTCTAGTTTGACGTTAACTATGATTAATTAAGTTGAAAATAACGTTGGATTTTGGTTCGGCAGAGTAGATTAAGCTTATAAATTGAGATTCAATAAATAATTCCCATAAATATCAATGTTTAACTGAATATCCAATACTTGCCGAAAAATTCCTTATTTACTTTGGAAGTTCGCGCCTATTAATGTTTTTTAAAGATACTATAAATTAATTTAAGGGTGAAATGGAAAAAAGAGCTTTACCAACTTCTAGCTTAGTTTTAATCTTAATTATGTAGTTTAATTAAAAGTTAATTTAATATTTTACCCAAAAATGTACGTATTTTGTCTCATTTCACGTTAATTATACCTATTTAAGTGGAAATTAACGTTGGATTGTGGTTCTGCAGAGTGGATTTAGCTTATAAATTGAGATTCATTAAAAAAATCACATTAATACCAAGGTTTAATTGAAAATTCAATTCTTGCCGAACAATCCCTACTTTACCCCAAACTTTTGAATTTCGCGCTTCTTCAAATGTTCGGCATATTTTTTCATTTCACCCCATAATATTCTGCCGAACAATCCCTAATTTACCCCAAACTTTGGAATTTCGTGCATATTAATGTTTTTTAAAGATAATATAAATTAATGTAAGTGTGAAATAGGAAAAAAGCGGGTTTACCAGCTTATACCATAGTTTTAATCTTAATTATGTAGTTTAATTAAAAGTTATTTTAATTTTTGTCTCAAAAATGCACATTTTTGGTCGAATTTTACGTTAACTAAACTTAATTAAGTTGAAATTAACGTTGGATTGTGGTTCAGCAAAGTAGTTTTAGCTTATTAATAGAGATTCAATAAAGAATTCACATTAATATAAATTTTTAATGGAAAATTCAATCCTTGCCTAAAAAACCCTATTTTAAACCAAACTTTTGTATTTCCTGAATATTAATGTATTATAGAGGTAATATAATTTAATTTCAGTGTTAAATGGGAAAAAAGTGGATTTACCAGCTTATGGCTTAGTTTTAATCTTAATTATGTAGTTTAATTAAAAGTTATTTTAATTTTTGTCCCAAAAATGTACGTTTTTGGTAGAATTTTACGTTAATTATGCTTAATTAAGTTGAAATTAACGTTGGATTGTGGTTCGGCAGAGTAGATTTAGCTTATAAATTGAGATTCAATAAATAATTCACATTAATATGAATGTTTAATTGAAAATTCAATCCTAGCCGAAAAAACCCTATTTTACCCCAAACTTTTGAATTTCCATGTCACACCATAATATTTTGCCGAAAAACCCCTATTTTACCCCAAACATTTTTAATTTCCTGAATATTAATGAATTATAAAGATGATATAAATTAATTTCAGTGTTAAATGGGAAAAAAGTGGGTTTACCAACTTCTAGCTTAGTTTTAATCTTAATTATGTAGAGTAATAAAAAGTTATTTTAATTTTTGTCCCAAAAATGCACGTTTTTGGTCGAATTTTACGTTAATTAAACTTAATTAAGTTGAAATTAACATTGGATTGTGGTTCGGCAGAGTAGATTTAGCTCATAAATTGAGATTCAATAAAGAATTCACATTAATATAAATTTTTAATGGAAAATTCAATCCTTGCCTAAAAAACCCTATTTTAAACCAAACTTTTGTATTTCCTGAATATTAATGTATTATAGAGATAATATAATTTAATTTCTGTGTTAAATGGGAAAAAAGTGGATTTACCAGCTTATAGCTTAGTTTTAATCTTAATTATGTAGTTTAATTAAAAGTTATTTTAATTTTTGTCCCAAAATGTACGTTTTTGGTCGAGTTTTACGTTAATTATACTTAATTAAGTTGAAATTAACGTTGGATCGTGGCTCGGCAGAGTAGATTTAGCTTATAAATTGAGATTCAATACAAAATTACCATAAATATCCATGTTTAATTGAAAATTCAATCCTTGCCGAACTATCCCTATTTTACCCCAAAGTTTGGAAGTTCGCGCCTATTAATGTTTTTTAATGATCATATAAATTAATTTAAGTGTGAAATAGGAAAAAAGCGGGTTTACCAACTTCTAGCTTAGTTTTAATCTTAATTATGTAGAGTAATTAAAAGTTATTTTAATTTTTGTCCCAAAAATGCACGTTTTTGGTCGAATTTTACGTTAATTAAACTTAATTAAGTTGAAATTAACATTGGATTGTGGTTCGGCAGAGTAGATTTAGCTCATAAATTGAGATTCAATAAAGAATTCACATTAATATAATTTTTAATTGAAAATTCAATCCTTGCCGAAAAAACCCTATTTTACCCCAAACTTTTGTATTTCCTGAATATTAATGTATTATAGAGATAATATAATTTAATTTCAGTGTTAAATGGGAAAAAAGGGGATTTACCAGCTTATAGCTTAGTTTAAATCTTAATTATGTAGTTTAATTAAAAGTTATTTTAATTTTTGTCCCAAAATGTACGTTTTTGGTCGAGTTTTACGTTAATTATACTTAATTAAGTTGAAATTAACGTTGGATCGTGGCTCGGCAGAGTAGATTTAGCTTATAAATTGAGATTCAATACAAAATTACCATAAATATCCATGTTTAATTGAAAATTCAATCCTTGCCGAACTATCCCTATTTTACCCCAAAGTTTGGAAGTTCGCGCCTATTAATGTTTTTTAATGATCATATAAATTAATTTAAGTGTGAAATAGGAAAAAAGCGGGTTTACCAACTTCTAGCTTAGTTTTAATCTTAATTATGTAGAGTAATTAAAAGTTATTTTAATTTTTGTCCCAAAAATGCACGTTTTTGGTCGAATTTTACGTTAATTAAACTTAATTAAGTTGAAATTAACATTGGATTGTGGTTCGGCAGAGTAGATTTAGCTCATAAATTGAGATTCAATAAAGAATTCACATTAATATAAATTTTTAATGGAAAATTCAATCCTTGCCGAAAAAACCCTATTTTACCCCAAACTTTTGTATTTCCTGAATATTAATGTATTATAGAGATAATATAATTTAATTTCAGTGTTAAATGGGAAAAAAGGGGATTTACCAGCTTATAGCTTAGTTTAAATCTTAATTATGTAGTTTAATTAAAAGTTATTTTAATTTTTGTCCCAAAATGTACGTTTTTGGTCGAGTTTTACGTTAATTATACTTAATTAAGTTGAAATTAACGTTGGATCGTGGCTCGGCAGAGTAGATTTAGCTTATAAATTGAGATTCAATACAAAATTACCATAAATATCCATGTTTAATTGAAAATTCAATCCTTGCCGAACTATCCCTATTTTACCCCAAAGTTTGGAAGTTCGCGCCTATTAATGTTTTTTAATGATCATATAAATTAATTTAAGTGTGAAATAGGAAAAAAGCGGGTTTACCAACTTCTAGCTTAGTTTTAATCTTAATTATGTAGAGTAATTAAAAGTTATTTTAATTTTTGTCCCAAAAATGCACGTTTTTGGTCGAATTTTACGTTAATTAAACTTAATTAAGTTGAAATTAACATTGGATTGTGGTTCGGCAGAGTAGATTTAGCTCATAAATTGAGATTCAATAAAGAATTCACATTAATATAAATTTTTAATGGAAAATTCAATCCTTGCCGAAAAAACCCTATTTTACCCCAAACTTTTGTATTTCCTGAATATTAATGTATTATAGAGATAATATAATTTAATTTCAGTGTTAAATGGGAAAAAAGGGGATTTACCAGCTTATAGCTTAGTTTAAATCTTAATTATGTAGTTTAATTAAAAGTTATTTTAATTTTTGTCCCAAAAATGTACGTTTTTGGTCGAATTTTACGTTAATTATGCTTAATTAAGTTGAAATTAACGTTGGATTGTGGTTCGGCAGAGTAGATTTAGCTTATAAATTGAGATTCAATAAATAATTCACATTAATATGAATGTTTAATTGAAAATTCAATCCTAGCCGAAAAAACCCTATTTTACCCCAAACTTTGGAATTTCCTGAATATTAATGAATTATAAAGATGATATAAATTAATTTCAGTGTTAAATGGGAAAAAAGGGGATTTACCAGCTTATAGCTTAGTTTTAATCTTAATTATGTAGTTTAATTAAAAGCTATTTTAATTTTTGTCCCAAAAATGTACGTTTTTGGTCGAATTTTACGTTAATTATACTTAATTAAGTTGAAATTAACGTTGGATTGTGGTTCGGCCGAGTAGATTTAGCTTATAAATTGAGATTCAATAAACAGTTCACATTAATGTCAATGTTTAGTTGAGTTTTTGATCTTTGCCGAAATTTTTTTTATTTTAATAGTCGTCGGGGCGAGAGAGGGTAGATTAGTTAAGCTTATTTAGTTTCTGAAATGGATTTGAATGATTGCTTGATTTAATTGCGACTTTTAGTGTGGGAGCCGTATTTCTATATTTTACCCCACTATTTTGTGCCGAAAAGTGCCGAAACGGTCACTAATTTACCCCGAAAAGCCGAAGGCGAAGCCAGAAGTCATTTAGGATGTTTTAGCAGACGACGCATGGGAGATTTCTACTATTTTAGAATTTGGGGTAATTCGGCAAAAGTTCGGCAAAAATAACTTCGGGGTAAAATAGTGTTTGCCCCCGCTGTGTCGCCTCTGTGCCCAGGCAATCGAAGACATTCAGTATATTCCTTTTGAATGCCTCGAGACTTGTCCAGGGACCACATCCCGTTATTTCCGAGACCAGGGCGTCGGCAAGACCCTTCAATATATCCTTGGACTTACAGGTGGAACTTGGGACAACCATGTCATCCGATCCATTCTCTTGACGTAGTGGTCGAAGAACCAACTTCCCCGGCCTCAACCTCACCAATTCACACCGTCTAGTACCTAATAACCCGCTATAGATCTGTGTTGCTCTTGGAACGTGTTCTCTGAATTTTTTGATATCCCATGTTCATACTTTGCATAAGTTAATGTTCAATTTCTGTGTTTAGCCACATCGCAGTATACGATAGGCTCTTAGTTTGACCCGAGCCGTAATAGTAGTAGAAGTAGTGGCCGGGTTTGTCGCTTTCGTTATCGTTAGATTTTAGCTTAAAAGGAATTAGATAGTACCTCAACCCACCAATAGGGGTAATTGAGCTCGGTTAGAGATTTTATATTAATTAAAATTTTTCTTGGTCTCAGCCGGGATTCGAACCGGAGTCGCTCACGCAGTAGTTAGACATTCTACCACTGAGCCATAGAGACTTGATAGAAAACCGAATTTTTATCGTTCAGTTTTATCTCTAAAATGTCGGGGTGATATAGGGTGGGGTACCTCTTAACCTGTGGGGTCGGATACTTTTGAATTTTTATCTGTGGGGTCTGATACTTCTGAATTTGTATGTTTGGGGTTTTTATATTTATTTTCTTTTTATTTATGTGCTAATTAAATAGATAACGATGTGGCTACTATTAAGACCCTTGTATTTGTATTTCTGGATGAGCTCTCCCCTATTGGAAATCGCTCTGTTTCAAAAGGGTGTACTTGGTACGACATCTTATATAAACCAGTAAACCTGTAACTAAAGGGAGGATTTCATTAACACTGGTGCTTTTCTCACTCTCTGTTAATTCTATTGAATGGTTGCAGAGTGAAACGAGTTAAAAGCGTGATCCTGCGAGAATCTGCTTTAACCGTGTATTATATGAAGCGTGTAGTGTGTAAGTGTAGAAGAAACTAAAGCTAATTTTGGAGTTGGTTGGCGCGTTGCTTGAATTTAAAGCGAAATAATATCCGTATACAGCAAATATCGATTTTTCAAATGAAACCCCTCCCTCTCCCTCCAGTTTGCTATGGTAATAAAAAGAGTCGAAAGCGGCACGCGTGAAATTTTAAACCCTAAAGTTTGACGCGATTATACTTTAATGACCATATTAACCGAAACCACCAAGCGAGACCAACACAGCGAAATGAAATAAAGATATTTCTCTAGAACGAACGGTTTTGTTCGAGTTGACCAAAACTTTCAAAATTAAATAGCATTTGAAGCTAAATCTCCTCATTTTTGGAATTCGCCGAATATTTATTTGAAGGCAAACGCACCCCTTCCCTTCTACTAGCAAATTAGTCGTCTATTATCAGAATCTAGTTTACATAAAATTATTCTGGTTTTTCGGACTTACCGTATTGGAAAACCTCTTATTTACTAATGGTTTAATCATACTTATACCGTAGTGAACTACTACAGCAAAGTTAATAAATAATCCCACTACAAAACCTTTATTTCTACGAAGATTTTCGACTGCTGTAAGATATAATAAAACCACGTATATGTTAAATTTTCGTTCCATGGTTGATCTAAACTTCGTTGTTTTCTTTTATAAAAAGGACTGCTACTTCATGGATTTTTAAAAAAATTATTTATTACTTTAAAATAATGGGAGCTTTCGGACCGTGGTCCTTCTTCAGCCGATACAAATTCTAATTTAATTTCCTATCTCTTTTATTAATTACATTTTTTGCACCATAATGTACCCTAGTTTTTTCTCTGATCTATTTTTTAATTTTATATTTTTTATTTAATTTTGAATCTCCCCCACCCGTTTATGTTTACATTCCCCTTATCTAGATTTAACTCCCCTCTATCCCTAATATAGATTGCTTCTTTGAAATTTCTCTTGTACCATCCGGTTTCTTGACATAAAACCTTTGTTGAGGTCCAGTTAATTTTATGATTATTTTCTTTTTTTATATGCAATGCTAAAAAAAAAATAAAATAAAAAATAAAAAAAAATTAAAAAATAGATCAGAGAAAAAACTAGGGTACATTATGGTGCAAAAATGTAATTAATAAAAGAGATAGGAAATTAAATTAGAAATTGTATCGGCTGAAGAAGGACCACGGTCCGAAAGCTCCCATTATTTTAAAGTAATAAATAATTTTTTTAAAAATCCATGAAATAATAAAACCACGATCAATTTGAACAATTTCCTAATTCTATTCTTTCTTTTAACTATAAGACTTGGCATAATCACTTAAACAGCACACAGAAATTGAAAAACTGTATTTCATTACGTTTTCTATTCCAATTAATCATTTTCTAGCCTTTCGTCCTTCCATTAGTTATCATCTATCCCACATAGACACCATTCAGTACTTATTGGCTTCTAACAACAACAACATTTAGTACGGCGTCTATTACAGAAAGACACCAATCTGTCGCACTGGCTTTTACTCCCTTATCATAGTTAGGTTAAGAAGTACGCGAAGATTGACCAAGGTTACGAGAAACGTCTAGCCTCCCAATGAAGGGGCTTCCAAAGGATAACGCTAATGTATTTTTTCTATCCCTTATTGGAAACTGCTCGCATTTTATACCCAAAATTTCCAAAATCATGAAGTCAAACGCCAATAAAAGCTAGATTTCAAATGATTTTATGAATAACGTTTCTTAAAACGATTTAGGAAACCACAATTTAAGTAAAAAACTGATGATGAAAACAAATAATATGAATTATATTTTAAAATATTTAAAAAAACCTCTAGTACTTCTCTAGCAAACTTTATATAGAACGAGTAATGAAGACTGCCTATGGAGTTGATACACTATATACATTTCATATTTATTATAGATCGAGTAACACGTTACCCCACAGGAGGCAGTAAATAATTTTTCCTTGGTTCAGAAAACCTCTCCTACCTTCAACTATTCCTAATAAAAGGGAATTAGACACATCATTTAATTCGCTTCTTTAAATACAAACACCGAGAAAGAAGGGAGTGTGGGTTAGCCTGCTTAGTTCCTTTATCCGTGTAATTGTTTATCGGGCGTGCAATGTCGGTTGGATGTGATTAATAATTTTTAATCGGTACCGAGTAAACACTAGAGAATTAACAGGAAAGGGTCGTTGTTTGTGAAGTTGGTTTGAAGTTGGGTTGCGCACCTTAAGAAGGAATTATTGAAGTCGTCGTGTTCGAGATGTACGCCCCGGTAAATGCAAATATTTGTCCTCGCTACCAAACCCCGTTCTTCCTCGGCTTTGTCTTTCCGTCTTAGTTACATCGAAGGGGTCTATTGATTAGAATTTGTCATATTTTGGTCGGAAAGTTTTTAAATAGAATGAAACGGTTTCCAAATTCTATGAAATCTCAAAAACTATTTCAGAATTCTAAAAAATGATTTGGGCGATTTTAGGATTATGTGACAATGTCAAGTTAAATTTTAGAAACTGCGTTTTCATTCAGACTATGTCCAACCCCTTATTGCTACCGAGTTTCATACTGAATTCGTTCTGTTTCTTTTCGGATTCAATGGAGAAATGTTAAGGGAAATTCAAGTTTGGGATCCGAATGATTACAGATATCATCTCTACGTGGCTTGCTGGGCGTTGGCTGTAATTTAGTGAACAAAGTGCAGATATCGAGGTCTCTCTCAGGAAGGAAATGGTCAAAGCCGTCTTTTGGGTTTTCTATCCTACATCTGACTTTTATACAACTTTTTTTTTACAAGTCGCGATCGCATTGAGATTGCAAAAGGTTGAAGTTTAGTTTTTAAGGTAAAAGGTTTGAAAATAATTTAGTTTCTCTCTACTACCTTTGTAAAATCAACAAAACATCTTTCTACAAGACTATTTTTTTATTCCTCCCCACCCCAGAAATAAGGCTTTTTGGTTTTCAAGGCACTGGAAGCATGATTATCATGGATGTGTTGGTAAATGTGATTCCATTTTCCTGCCTACTCGTGCTAATATTAATAAGCGAATATTTATATCCTTAATATACCGCCAGGGGAAGATAATACCTTTCAATTGTCTCCGAGGCAACGTGAGTCACGTGATTGTTGCCCACGCGCCTCAGTTTATCTTATTCCATATTTGCTTTTGGTAATAAATGACATGGCCATAATTCGATGAAATATGTTCAAGGTAGGTGCGAACAGAGCCGATAGTTGCTCTGGTTCCGAACAAAAGTTGCTTGGTGGGCTGCTTTGGAGAAGTGAATTTGGAGAGATCATATAGATCGAGAAACACGAACTGCGTTGGTTCGTGACAAATATTTTAACTTTGTTACTCGATTGTTTCCATTGGATTAGTAGCGTCCACCAAAGCCCCTTCCTTTTATATATATATCTGTTCCTGTACCTGGCAACTACACTTAGCGCTTTATACCTTAACTCGGTTTGACTTTATTTTGCTAAATGGATGTATCGCACTTCAAATGGGATTTTATACCAAACGTTCCCTTTATAAAAGTAGATAATATCATGGAGTGCAAAGAGAGGGAGACGAGAAGGAAAATGACAAAAATATTTAGTTGAAGCAATGGAGCCCTGTGGTCTACGGGGTGTATCCGTTAAGCCTGCGATAAATTAAATGCTGTGATATTGGAACGTGGAGTCTACAACATTTTCTTCCTGAGATATTAGCTTCAAAACAGTGGCCCCTAAAAAGGAAATTATAGCATTAGTGATGTTAAGGCATATCAACCAGGCATCTTGAGTAAAAGTATTGAAGTATTTTAATTGCCTTCAATCTAAGAACGTTTTTGTACTTTTATCTAGCATAAGTGTACTATTAAATGGGTAGAAGTGACACTTTGAATTAGCTTTATTTTTCCGCGTACGTAAGCAGAGAGGGAGTGAGAGAGAGTGCATTCTTGCACTTCGAGTCTTACCTAGGAATAGCTTTCAGTTATCTATATTTACCATTACTATTAAACGTGTACTTTCTTCTTCAAGTCACCTACAGTTTTTCCTCCATGATTCAAATCGCGTCTCTATTATAGGGAAGCTCCTCTATCTTATTGAATTTAGTCTCTGGCGTTTTCGCTGCGAAAACAAGCCAAACGACGAAACAAAGCGGTGCCCGTTGAGCCGAACTTTATAAAAACTCAAACGCATTTAGCTCTAAATTACACCAGAGCAAATAAAGTCCCCGTATTATAAAACTGCTACTATTACTGGGCTAAGGCATCCCAAGTCCTGTTCAACCAAGTGGGTTATTTCAAAGTCTTTCACTAAATTATTCTCCATATTTATGTGAAGAAAAAATTTAATTACTGTTTTGTAATAGGTTTTTTTGCTGGTTTGTTTGGTCTTTATATACCGTCACAATATATTACTAGATTTGACCAAACTGCTTCTTACAAATCAGTAAAATTAAGGATATAAGGCATGAGTTCAAGTGCTTTCGTTGAGTACTTCTCAAGGTTGGGTTTGCGAACCTATAGCTAAGAAGCCTTTTAGGAACGTCCTACTCTAGATCCCCAGCATTTCAGCTAATTAAGCAGATTTTTGTTATAATTGATTATTTCAAAAAAACGAAATCATGTAGATTACAATTTATATTCAAAGGGTAATTAGTGTTTAGTGCCTACATAGACAGAAACTCTGCCCTATTTTCAGTCCCTTAGAACACCTGAGGAACAACAAAGAGCTCTTAGCCTGTCTGATGTAATTTTGAAATGTATTGTCAATGTAACAGCTCATTTAAATAAAATATTATGTCAGAAAAGGATTTGATTAATTATTGTATGTGTTTAATTCATCCGCAGAATGAATTTAATATTCTTTCTCATCGGGGAATTAAATGATTATATAACTCCGCCAAGCTTTTTCTTCCTCGCTTTGATCTCATGGAGTTTTCGTGGTATGCGTGGTTATAAAGGTTGGATCTTGTTAATGGTGATTTATCACGAATTATTAAGTATCTAATTAGTTTGAGTAGGTTACTAGGTTTTTTATTTGAAATGTAACTACGCTCCTCCTAATGGACAATAATGTATAATTAAGGCTAATTTTTTTACTTTTATACAAGGAAAGACATCTCTTAAAGGGCTAATTTAGATTACTAATTACACGTATACAAGTAGGGTTTGTCTGCTTGAAATTTAGGCGATTCAATGTTACTGCAGTTGGTTTAAAATTTGAAATACTAACGAACACAGGTTAAAGCTATATGCTTTAGAATTTGAGACAATGGTAATTTTATTCTTGAGATCCTAATTTGAACGGATTATTTTAGTGAACATGTTGCCTGAGTTAATTCAAAAAAGTTTATCACTTATTATTATATATAACCTAAACTGTCTTTACGGTATTCCACTCCGATTGAGGGTGTAGCGTTTACCAGGACCCTAGGTACTCGAGCATTATCTTGGCTCCGAATTAGTGTCACCGTTTACTAGTTGTGATTTGGGTTTTCCGGCCTCTTCACTCCTATCCTAACGATTCTGGCTCCCAGTTCTTGGAGCCGTTCAAGCGTGAGCCAAGGCTACATTATTGAGACTGTATGGTGAAGCAGTACTCTATGTAAATCTACCGTCCTGACGAGGATTTTGCTAGCCTTAATCTCACCGAGCCTATGTTAGGTGAAACTAAGACTGCTGGCAGCTTTTTCCGTACCCACACTTCTCGCCCGTGATAATCGCTTTTTCACCCTTCCTGTTATAGGTATAGAGCCTTATTATTTCATGTCTGACACCTTTTCGGCTTATGCGACTGAACGCGCCTATGTATTTTCGACGAAAATACCAAGTAAACACACGGAAAAACAAATAGGATGGAACCAGAGTAGTTTTAGATTTACCTATAGCATGGCCACGAGATTTCACGGTCCTGCAATAGAATCTTTGCACATTAGTTTTGAGTTTGTTACAATGTTTTCGGAAAACTTTGCAGTCAATCATATTCTACAAATAAAATGGGTTGGCTAAATCTTAGATAAAAAATTAAAAATGTTGGTTCAATGCAATTATTTGATTCGGCCTTCCGTTCAATCTAACGGATAAGTTCGCTTTGAAGTAGAGATGGGCCGATACCGATCCCATATCGGTATCGGTACCGATATTTGGCCTTAACCGATATATCGGTATCGGTTAAAAATGAACCGATATTTCTACCCGATATTTTTTGAAGAAAATAAATACTTATGTTGAGAGTAGATGACGCCATAAGACCTAAACTCTGAGACAGCACAGTTTTTCATCTATTTTTGGATAACGTAACTAGTGTCTAAAATGGGTTTTTCGTATGATAAGCCAGTTTTATAGTTTCAAGTACCGAAATTGGATCGAGAATCATCAATAGAGATGGGCCGATACCGATACCATATCGGTATCGGTTTGATATCGGTTTAATCGAAGGATCGGGTAAAATATCGGTATCGGTACGTATCGGTTTCCCAAGTATCGGATCATATCGGTATCGGTTTAAACTGGTATCGGCCCATCTCTACTTTGAAGGGAGATTCTCGCTTTCCGGAATTCGAGATTTTGTATCAGCACATGATCACATCCGAGCCTATTCGAACGGAAGCCCAAGGACTAATAAGTATTATAAGGACATCGATCCTATGCCATGGAGCTTGATAGACTGCGACTTGCGTCCGGCTACTTTATGTGGCGCAAGCGAGGCTTTCGGATCAGAGGTTGAGGCAAAGGGCTTTTTACCTCTCCGAGTGACGTATGTCACGGAGAGGTTCTAATTTAGACGTGTGTGTCTGTCTGTCTGTCTGGCTGTTGTTATTGACTTACACCCCAGGGGACCGCGTTCGCAGTTTCCGAATCGAAGCAAATGTGTTCGCTATTTCCGGACCGCATTCACAGTTCCCGGAAAATTCAAAACTTGAGGCTACCCACAATTCAACTGACCACTATTACTTCATCTGACTAGTCAATTGTTCATTCCACATGAACACCAATCTGTATTCATTGGCTTCTAACACCACCATCTTTTGGGCGTTGTTTTTGTCTATCCCACAAAGACACCTGTCTGTACTTACTGGCTTCTAACACCACCATCTTCTGGTCTCTGTTTTTGTCCATCCCACATGGACACCAGTCTGTACACCTGGCTTCTAACATCACCATCTTCTGGTCTCTGTTTTTGTCCATCCCACATGGACACCAGTCTGTACACCTGGCTTCTAACACCACCATCTTCTGGTCTTTGTTTTTGTCCATCCCACATGGACACCAGTCTGAACACCTGGCTTCTAACACCACCATCTTCTGGTCTTTGTTTTTGTCCATCCCACGTGGACACCAGTCTGCACACCTGGCTTCTACTCCATCGTCATCGTTGGGTTTAAGACTTTCGCGGCGATCAGCTAGGGTTACGAGAAACGTCTAGCCTCCCTAAGGTGGGATCACCACCAAAGGTTTTCGCAATTGCGGTTGTTCTTGCTTTTAGCTGTAGTTCGACACCCTTATATACTACCTATTTGAGTGAGGCGAAGCAACCGGCGTATGCTTCATTTCAAACGCCAATATTAGTCAAGTCTCTCAAGAATGTTTAATTGTTCTTTATCAACACGATGTAACGATCAATAAGGCGAACAACTAACGAAGAAAATGTTTAATATTAATTATATTTATTAAATTATTTAAGAAAAATCTGTGCTAACTAAAACCATATAGTCAAAGTTTATATAGGACGAGTAATGAAGATTGCGTATAAAGTCGGTACACTGTACACATTTCATAGTTAATATAGAGCGAGTATTTAAGCATTTAGCCCACTGTATTCCTAATCATGGAAACTCTAGAAAGTTAAAATAGGTCGAGCATTGATGTTAATAGAGACGGAGTAGAGGAGTTGAATTAGGATAAATAACAAATTCAATTTGTTGTGTCATTGTCTCAGTTAGAGAGGTAACGGTTGGTAAGTGCGAAACTATCGTAAGTGTGATAGGTTGTGTTTCCCTGTTTTGGGCACATTCGCGTTGTTTTGATGTGTAAAGAAATCCTACAGAATCATAATATTCCCTTTATCCATAATATAAAGTGAATATGTGGAAATATTTTTCGTAATTATGATGCATTTAGTACTTTTGTAGCTGTTTCATTTTGATAATCCAAAGATTTATTTTAATATCTTTATTTGAAATGGCTGTTTATATATTACTTAAGCTATACTACATCTGTATATAGAATAATCCTTGGTTTAGTGATTTCGTGAAGAAAGCTAAGATCTAGACTCCGGCGGGTATATCTAGTATTACCCGCAATAGGCTTAGTGAAATAAAGAGTAAATAATTGAGGCCTGAGGTGAAGTAAACTTTGGGTTTTATTTTCGTATCTGAAATGGAAAGACATCAACGGTTCAGAGTGAGCCGAAAGTTAAATACACTCTTAATGAGTTCGATCGTTCTAATCAGGTTAAGATTTTATAATTGAAGAAAAGATCATGATTGCAATTAGAATAGTAGGGCTAAGCTACAGAGTTTTTATTCTCTTTATAGTGCGCACTGAGTATCAGTGCGTCTAGCTACAATTTAGCTTTGGTATTATTTAACGTTAACACTCATGTTGGCAAACTAAGTATATTGTTGAGGTGAGGTGAGACGAGACGATAGTGTTTACACTGCAAACCAGTTGCGAATGTAGCTATCAGAATAAAGAGTAAACAGCTGAAGCGTAGGCTTCATTTCCTGTTCTTTATGCCATTGACTGATTTCCATGTGTCCAAGATTTATCCTTATTGGATGTAAAATGTCGTCTGCTTTACTGTATATTCGCTATGCTTTTAATACTGCTTCAATATTTCGTAAATTTTTACTTCAAAAAAGAGAAATAATTCCATATCTAGGTAAATAACTTTGTACTAGTAGACCTCTTGACTCGGAGAGGTAATATTTTGGTTTTCCCAACTTGTTTCTATATAAAGCGACCCTCGAATAGTATGGAAAAAATCTACGCACTTTATGTTTTACTGTTGGCGTTGCTTCCATGTCCAAACCATTGAAGTTTTCACACTACGGCAGTATCTGCTTGGTACCTGCTTACCCTGGCTAATGGTTTTCACGATTTCTTCTAATCTAACCAAACGCAACCTAAGAAAACCTAACCTTATCCCAACACTAACAATAAAACTAACCTAAACCATAACCCAACACTAACCCTAAATGTGACCTTAACCCAACACTAACCCTAAATGTAACCTTAACCCAACACTAACCCTAAATGTAACCTTAAACCACCCCTAACCCTAAATCTAACCCTAACCCTAAACCTAACCTAACACTAAACCTAACCTAATCCTAAATCTAGCCTAAACCTAACCTAATCCTGAACCAAGCCAAACCTGAACAGACCTTGTTTACCCAAATCTGACTAACAGAGAAAAAAAATTGATTCTTAATTACTGCACCTGTAAATATGATTCCAAAGATTTGAAATAAATAATTTATGAAGGAATGTTTGCCATAATAACCGTTAGTGGTTGGGCAAGTACAGCCGTCTCCTGTTGTTTTGTTGTAGTAGGAGCAACGGCGAGTATCGTCGTTTCATCTTAATCTTAACTAATCATCAGCGAATGGAGAGTAGGATTATTATGTCAAGAAACCTGCTTCAGATTAGACTTCTCTAAATAGACCTATATGCTGGGTGAGCCATTGGAAGGACCAATAGAATTCATATAAATGTTATTGCTTTAAACTGAGTATGTAGGTCTAGATCTAAATCAAGAGTCAGGTTAAATTCGATTTATTATGGGCCCAGTGCTCCAATAAAATCCTATAATTACATTTAATTTCACACAATACGTTATAATATCCTTCATTTTGACCAAATATGTTTGCAGTGTAATTACTGCATCTCTTTGTGTATGGGGCGAAATATTCTCATTTCTTTGATCTATAGAAAATCTTTACAATTTTCCCTTTTCAACTTTTTGAGTTGACTCCCTGAGACTATTAACTTTAGATAGTAGTTCGACATTCAGATTTAATTACTTAGGGAAAACTACTATACCTGATAGCGGCTATTGGCCTTCTTCGAATAGCTGAGCCACTTTTGGTTTTAGTTCGAGTTTGGGTTTTAAGAGGTATTCATAATGCTCGCTGATGAAAAGCAAAAACAAATTGCGATTAGTCTTGGTGAATATTTCACGGCTCAAGTATAATATATTAAACCTCCTCGAGTTAACTAACCTAGAATAAAATATGCCACGAATGAAATTTTTCGAAGATATCAGAACAAAACTTTGTCTGGCTGACACCTTCACGCCCAGATTATTACATTCTCGTCTTTTGACTCCAGTTCTCTAATTCCATGGCCCAATCGTACTTAAAGTACGCTCGAACAGGGCCACATGTTCCGAATACTTCGGTTTTCGGTTTAATTTGTAATTAGTGGTCGGCGTTTGGACAAGATAATCCACAGAAATTTGCCTCGAGCCGAGAAACATTTTTATATAATAAAAATCAAAAAGTAATTTTCTAAAATTTCACATTGAAAAAAATGTCCACCAACTGCATGTTGCGGTTGGTATAATTTATCCCGTGACAGAGTGTTCACTTTGATTTAAGAGACGATTAACATGCGCGAGTAGCAACTGTTGGGAGCTGAAAAATCATTTATTTCAGTGTAAGCTAGAGTCTCGTCGAAGGAAGAATTTGCCATAAATACACAACGACGTTCTTAACATATACCTTGTTACTTCCCTGAAATCTTTAAAGAACTTGCAAAGTATAATCAGGGATAGATTTATTTTTTTAAGACGTAATGGACAACGTTTGGCCTTAATTTACTTCAGTCCGACTCATAGCCGAGTAAGGAGCCCCTTCCTTCAACACGTTATAAAAAAATTAAATTATCTTATTGGCTCACTAAAACTACGTATTGGTGACGTTGCTGACAAGGAGGGCCAAAAATACGTAATTCCTGTTTACCTCTGTCGCTATGACAACGACCCCTCTTGCGTTGTACAGATAAGCGTCTTCACAGGGGTTCAAAATGGAGCCGTCTAAAAGCGAGGGTCCGGAAATTATTCGGGAATTGTTTTTAATAGCAATTAAGAAGGTAGTTAGTGAACTTGGTGCCGGTGTTTTGGATTTGGAGTACATCTGTAAGGGTAAAAACTGTTCGCTAATTCTTTCTTAAGCCAATCATGTCTACTATCCTCATGATTTTGTAAACGAATTTGATGAAGTTAACCAAGGTTTAGTGAATGGCCAGGAGTTTTGTGAGCTTAGTGTTTGGTTAAAACCTGTTCGTGTTGTAATATCTATGAAGACTTTTACTCAATTCTAACTCACTTTTAATTTTCTTGGGTCTTCCCCGTTTTTTTCAGTTGCAAGCCCTATGTCTTGTGTAACTTCCATTTTTAAACAATGTTCTTTCAAAAAATACAATCCAAGCCCATTCCAAATTGGAGAAGAAGGGGCAGACGACGTTTATTTGACCCGGATATACATACAACGCCATAACGAAAATAAGACCCGCCTCTTCTTTCATACCCCTCCGTCACGGGTAAGGGGGTCGTGGACTTGGACGCGCACCCGAATAACCCTGTTACCCATTCCGTCTTAAAAAAAGTAAATCTATCCCTGGTATAATCTAGGGGATTTATATCGTTCTAAATTAATGGGAACGTTTAGCAGGGGAAAATAGGTGTAAAATGACAATCCGAAGATGTCTTTTAAAATAACTAAACCACCATGATTAATTATAAAGAACCAGCCCAAACACAAACTTCTTTAGTTAGGAAGCTGCAACTAGTTTTGCAGGGATTATAATTAGTAAATAGAATTTTAGAATGCGTCTCCATCTTGTAAAAATGGCGGACAATATGTAAACAAAACTTTCCTTACGGAATAATGTTGACTCTACGTTTCAGTTTATAATACGGGCTTTATGGGTTTGGGGTTCAATATGTCGCCATCTTTTGAAAAGGGCGATCTAGATAACATTGAAAATAATTGCCTTTTGAAAGTTTTAGCCGTTGTTTTAAAGTATGTTTAGTCGGTCAGCGTTTGGAAATAGAAATTTATAATAATTTTTGTCTCAGAAATAACCTTCATGAAAACTAAATAATTTAAAATCCATAATAAGTAGCGTCTACTATATATTTTTTTGTGGCCCTTTGAGACGATTTATTGAATGACGCTCGTTTGTAGTTCGCCAGAATAGAACAGGCGGGGCTCCTTACATTAAGGAATGACAAATACGTTCCTGGCCATAAACTTGGAGTAATTGTTAATATTAAGTTACGAGAGAGGCTAGTTGATAACTGTGGCGTGTCAACTCAAGTCTAATGGTTCTACCGAATTCTATTAAGGATGGGGGGGGGGTGTCTATATAGAGAGAGCGTGGGAACCAAGGGCCGTTGTGGAGCGCGACTCCAGCCGTCGAAGCGAACTGTTCCAGCGCTTATTTTCCAATTATTAATGTCTTAGCTACACTCTTTCAACTTTAACAATTAAGTCCAGCGGCCCACACACGCCAGCAGAATACTTTAAAGGAACAGTCTCATATCAGAAAGAAACTGTTTCGTTGTTTTTTTTTTTGGTTTTATTTTTTTTTCTTTTTTTTTGAAAAGGATAGTTTGAATTTGTAACGCTTCACTTGATTCAGTGTATATTCAAATTAAATACAAGTAGTACTTCGAAACACATTTCGATTGTAAGATTCGGTACTCCTTGATTTTACATATTAAAGCACGTTATTCCCAGTACATTGTTAATCTTACGAAGTTTTACAATATAGATTCTATATAATACAAGCACAACTTGTATTTTGGAACGTTTCTTAAAGTCACTCTAATGTTCACTGCTCCTTTCTTTTATATATTATGTCGTGATAAAACCACTAAATACTTAATCTTTCCTAATTTTAACACTAAGACGGAGAAGTACGCAATTGTAGTACAGATCCAGCAATTATCTAATAATCCTAAGCTTATAGGGAAAAACTGGGCTATTTCTTTGTAGATTCTAAAGCCCCATGCTCACTGTGTTTCAATCGAATAATTACATTTTTGGCTGTGACTCTTTAGAATTACGAAGTCCTAGCATTTATAATTTAATCCACGGTTAAGAGGGTGATTATTTTAATTATTAATGAGATTTGCTCTTTAAGAAGTCTCGCCACCGTCTCTTAATATTATTTCGCTTAAATTAATAGCTTTAATTACGCTGTCGCTAGTCTGCAGACGTGGGCGTTTAGTTTATGACTAACCAATGAAACCAAAGTAAACGACACGTAAAAAGTTCTAACAAAATACAGTATTATATGCCTTTGTACGCGTTAACTCGATCTCCATTAAACACTATTATGCTTATTTGATTTTACTTAATAATTTTTGAAGGATCAAAGTTTCTAAGTTAATGTAGCGAACGCAATTGTTTAGAAATACGGCAACTTTGGAAACTTCTGAGTCTTATTTTAGTTACAAATTATAGGTTATATCATAAGCGTCCGTGTTCCGTGGCTTTAGGTTGAGGCATAAGTTTATAATGCCTCTAAGTAGAAAAATGGCTGCTACTCCTATGGCAATAGTGTTTGTCTGGCTCCCTTTAATGAAACCCTATACTCTCTCCGTATCATTTATCACCTCAACTTCAATACAAAATTGTACTGCCTAGCCTGGCGTTTCTTTTATCTCTTTTAGAATGTTTCAGGACTGAAACCGCCTCTATCTCACGAGAGAGAGGGATTTGGGGTTGCTTAAGTAAAATTCGTTTCCTTCCAATGCCTGCCTATACGAAACGTAAAAATCTCCTTTATTACATTGGATGATTTTTTATCATGTGACCCATTTAGTAATCGTCTCGACCGCTTGGTGGCTGCACCGCGACAGAAATTTCAAAATTTTCTTACTTTGGATCTTAGCGCTATACGAGTTCTGACGTCACAGTAGCCTGCAGAAGATTTCCAGTTGTAACCCGTATTTGTGTACTTAGAGGCATGATAAACTTATGGTTATATTTGATGAACGTAGTTGTGATGGAAACAATTATTAAAATTCGAAAACAAGGAACCTAAATCTAACATTGCATAGAAAATTAACTTGTTTTGTTATTATCCCTACAATCAGCACTTAATCAGAAGTTCTTGAATTTATCCCTTAAGTCTTTCTATAGGCCTAGTACCCATGGTTAGAACCTTGAATAGCTTTTGAATAATTAACCAATCCATATTATTCACTCGTTTGTAATAAACCGACAATAATAATTTTACCGATGCATTGTTAGTCAAATTTGCCAATGGCATTCGTAAATATGCTTAATTCGGCCTTTACAAGCTCTATGTTTTGCACAAATTATATGGGGAACATCTAAGAAATTCATCATCTTATAGATCATCCCTAAGACTTTTCACCAATTGCGCGAATTAAAATCCATCATAACTTTAAATGCCCAATATTTAAAAAAAAAACCTTAAAAGTTTAATGGACAAATACATTGATTAAATTCCACTTGATTTGTAGTTTGTACAATTATATTAAATATATTTGAGTCACAATACAAAAGTTGATGTTGAGTCCATAGACCGAGTAAAATTATACTATCCCAAAATTACATATAGAGCGTCAAATACACAAACTTTAATTTTATTCGAATGCGAAATATTTTTTCAATTGCAGGAATAACATTTTATTTAAGCAAATGATGTTCCATTTCCTAATAAATATTGTGCCAGAATATTTGATTTTTTTCACAAATGTTAGTCTGGATAATTTTTTTGTGGTTTGCAACTAAAACAACGGGCTCCACGTATTTTGCGCTAATTATTAAGCGTGTAGGTTCCCCTTAAATTTCTTCTATTTTCTAATAAAAACAAATAATAGTATCGAGAACTAGGATGTTATTTAATAAAAATCTCATTTTAATTTTATAATTATTTTTGAAGGTCTGTCAATATCTCAAGAAGCACCAACATTCATCCAAGAACCCCCGGTGACGGTGGACTTTGCAAACTCGACGGGGGCGGTCATTCCGTGTTCGGCTCGGGGAGATCCGGCTCCGGTCATCAGTTGGATCGTGGCGGAAGGAACGACCAGTTACTCGAAGCAAGCGGCCATCGACGTCCCCGGACTTAGACACGTCAGGCAAGATGGCGCCTTGGTCTTCCCGCCTTTCAACTCCGATAACTACAAGCAAGAAATTCATTCGGCCACCTACAGATGCCTCGCTTACAATTCCGTCGGGGTCACTGGAAGCCGGAATGTTCGAGTCAGAGGAGGTAAGAACAATTTTGACTTAATTGCGTTCGCGAAAGATGTCAAAATTACCGTAACTGTAATTTAAAGACCATCATAAAATATTAGAGCCAAGTATAGTAGGAAGTTTACGATAAACACCAAGCTCGAAGTCTTGAACTCTTCTTACTCACTACTTTTCCCTTGTTTGCCATGGGAAAAACTTTTTTCGTTGAATAATAGACGACCCTTATTTTTTTTACTGAGACAATTTTTGTTATTTATGTTTGCCATTGGAATCTCTGACGTTGTACTTCTGGCATTTGGTTTTCTGTATGGTTTGTTAATATCTGCACCGCGGATATTGAATACTCCAAATCGAATATTACATGCCGGGAAAGAGATTTCCAGGGCAATCCTAAATACTGGATAATTTCAATCACGCCAGGAGATACACAAGGCCGGGTTGGCTAGAATTTCACACGCATTGAGTTTGGACTGCCTGAAGTTCTGTCTCGTGGCGTGAGGGAAATATCTCCAAAATCTTTGAAGTGCTAATAAAGATTTCGTGATTTCTTCTTTGGTTTCGTCTGAGAGGAGTTTTCTCTGATATTTGTGACTTCCTCAAAGCTTAGTCTAATTTACTGCGAAATAGAAAGTACAAGCCCAGTTCACAATAAGCTCTCATTTATCCATACACACAGGTTTTATATTTCACAGTTTCCAATATGTATAAATTTTCGGGGTCGATTAACCCCTTTATTACATTGTTATGAAAGGGACGGGGAGATTTGAACGCTTATTGTAACAAAATAATTGTTTATCTTTCTCCACACGCACACGTGACACGCACGAAAGAAAGATATCAAGCAATCAAGCCTTTATGAATGGCGTCGGGGCTGGGGGAGACGTAGAAGAGACGCTGTTCTATAGTTGTTTGCTCGATAGTTTGTTAAGGATCTTGCTAATTATATTAATATTGCGTTTGTCATAAAAAATTGCTATTCTCCGTCAGCCCTTCTCGGGTGTCATATTATTTGTTGAGACGTCGTGCCAAGATGGATCCCACTCCGGAAAAAAGTTGTTGCTTGACGGCAGATGTTGTTTCATTTAGGGGCGGTGAAGGCTAGAACCATAAGTTTATGAGATAGGTTCCATAAATATGACACTTCCTTTACTTCGTAATGCTAGAGACTTACAACTATAGCTAACTTGTGAACGACGCGAGAATTGAGTACACTCAGTTTTGCAGTTCATCTTCGTATTTAGTCTGTACTAAGCCTTTGAGTGCTCCTGAGAAGGAGTCGCTTTACGAGAATGTATGACGTTTCATCTACGTTTCTCCTTGACTAGTTCTCAGTAACCACTGAGAAACTTATGGAACTAATCTTATGAACTTCTGCTAGAACCAGTCTTAAAGAGGAAAAATCGATACGTATCCCCGACTTGATGGCTCGAATTCCAGTGAACAAGAACCCTTGATTATGTTATTATCTAGTAATCAGTAATAACAGGAGCAGATGACAAAGGAGTCTCGGACGCTAGCTTCCATAATGTAGAGGGCAATGGGATCCGCGAACTAGAGAGCTGCAACTCCGTGGAAGAACTCCGAAACCCGCTGGGTTCCGCGTTTAAGCGATGGGAACTCCAGGAGTTGGAAATGTTTTTCTGAGATAAAATTGGAGTTGGGTGGCAGTGGAAGTTTTCGTGTGCGGAGTTGGGAGGAAATGGGAATAATGATAATTATAATTGCGAAGTTGGGAGGCAATGGAAAATTATCTTAAAACATGGAAATCTACGGAGTTGGAAAACTTAAGTCTGGTAAGTGGTATTGCTCCAATTTAAAAGCGGACTTTAGCGTTGTTTGTCTTCAGAAGCTTCGTACGAAATTCTATTTTCACCCGTAACCCCACGTGACACGTCCCCTCAGTGTGTCTCTCACACAATGGGGCCGCGGGCGCTTTCCTTTTCTCTTAAACCCATTGACAAGAAGAGTCTCCTTTCTAGCTTTGAGGCATATTAAAGTAAGGCAGTAGGCATATTGGCAGGCACAACTAATAACAGAATGGACTCTAGTGTTAGTATTTCTTGATTCGTGAAGTTTTCAAGGAAGGAGTTGGGAGGAGTTTAAGAAATTTTAATTTTCATGGAAGGAATTGGGAGGAGTTTAAGAAATTTTAATTTTCATGGAAGGAATTGGGAGGAGTTTAAGAAATTTTAATTTTCATGGAAGGAGTTGGTAGGAGTTTTACATTTCGCTTGGCGGAGTTCTGCGGAGTTGAAACTTTTGATTATGGCATTGGGAGGAATTGGAGTCATTGTTGTGTATTGCCTTGGAGTTGGAAGGAGTTGGAGGTTAATATTTTCATTTTGCAGCTCTCTAGTCACGGTTATTAACCAAAATCATTACGCCAGTGCCACCACTCGTAGGAAATTTGAGCTTTATTTTCCAACCAATAGCGTGGCTGCAAAGTCTCGAAAGGAGATCTGGGAAATCGCGTCTGGAAACTCTTTTTAAAAATACGTATCGTCTGCTTATAATTAGCCTAGGCTTAACGAGTATTAGAGTTAAAAAATGGATTTCAACGGCTTTTGGCACTAAAATTGATAGTGAAAAACCCAGCGAGTAACGTATGTACACTATTAAAAAACTAAAATGTGTTTCAGTGCCAATTTTTTCTAAATTTCTTCTTGAATTAAATGATAGCTACAAGAGGTTGGGAAAAGAAATCACTCACGATCTTTTAAAACCCAAAAAGTAAGAGACAGTGATTTCGTTTCCAACCTCTTGTAGCAGTCAATTAATTCAAAAGAAATACGAAATATTTTGGCCCTAAAGCACATATATAACATTGTGTTTCGGCATCTTTTAAAACCTTGCTTTTATCTTTTGAAAACCCGACCCCAATCATTTCAGTGGGCACAGATTGTTAATTAAGCCTAGGCTTACCTGGGTTTCTCTGCTAGTTTGGACTTAATTTGACTATTTTGTAGGTTGAAGTCACAAAATGTAGTTTCTTTTATCTTAATACCAACGGTTACAGCTGTTTGAATAAAGTAATTATATTGTGTATATTTATGTCGCGATCGGATAAGACGAACCTCAGTATCCACCGTTAGTCCGTTATTACAAAAAAAAAAATTCCCAGCAGACTTTGGTGCCAGATATAGTCCACCAAAAACATCGTCTGCTATAATGTCTGATAGCGCCTCTATGGCAAACGATACCGCTACAGCTGTGACGTACGCGGGTGCCATTGCCCTCTATATTGTGGAAGCTAGCGTCCGAGACTCCTTTGTCATCTGCTTCTGGTAATAAAAACCAAATACATCAGCTAAGGGAATAGAAATAGCTGTTTCAGCGTTATAGGGTCACGTATGATGCTGTAAAATGTTTTGTTTGAATTCGGAACTTCGAAATTGACTAAACCAAACAACCGCGTTCATTACCAAACAAATTTTAAGTTGATAATGTTATTTATGCCCTTTCCCTATTGAAAGACGCATGTCAGACTTCGTGTCACTCCATTAAAATGTTTTCATTTAAAAGGGTCCTTTAGAATTAACTCAAAAACCTAATTATTAGTCATAAAATATTTGCTTTAAGTAAAAAAATTAAAAGAAAGTTACTTATGAATAAAACAGTGTTTCCCAGAATTATGTGTCGAGTACTGTAAATCGAACGATGTTTACAGGAACCTTTGATTCTCTTATATATTTGTGTCGCGTCAAGGAACTTGACGGCAGTACATCAAAGAAAAAAGTGAATCATATCAGAGCTGCCTAAATTCGGAAGTGTTCCAAAAAACAAAAAAAAAACATATTTTGACACTTCTCCACTTTGCTTATTTTTTAAAACGAGGAAGGCCGACATTTACACCAAATCCCGCATAAGCCTGAATTTTCTGTAGAAATCATGAAAGTTACGAGAAACTCTAAAAGGGACTGTAAAGTGTCGGCGAGCCATTGAATTTTATTGTTAGAAAAATTTACCCGACCGCCCCCCTTACATTCGTTGATGTCAGATCTCTCTTGTGATTGGTTTTGAGCCGACCCGCTTCGGCATTTCCCCAGTCCTCACCACAGAGAGTTCGAGACCCCTTTGCGTTTTCAAGAACGGAAGACTTTCGTTTTGCATACCCCCGGGGTATTTTGGGGTCAATAACATCTTTTACAAAAAAAAAAAGAAAAAAGAAATAATTAAAATGGTCCGCCGAAACTTTACAGACACTTTAAATCAATGATTTTATAGCGAAATCTTTGCCATTAAATCCGATATTGTGGGAGCTCAGACCACCTGGGCCATGGACAGGCACGAGGATAGGGAGCTAGGTTAGCAAAGGGTAACGCCTGACGAAAGCGCCGCGGTGGCGGCTACTGGAAATTCATCTCTACAAACAGACTCACGTGAAAAATATTAATTCTTGCTCCTTCGAGAACAGTGGCCTAATAGGCGTTAATAGATGCCAAAAATCTTATAAATGTGACAAAGTGAGTAAACCTTTATCATTAGTTTATTTTTACTTCATCTCATTAAAAATTTATAAACCTTATATTCATAATAGTTGAGAAAATATAACTCTGGGTTACATTATGAGACGAATATAATATTAAGCCTTGGCCAAAAATTGTTTCTCTTATTAATTTATTGTGGAGATATATTGCGGTCCGCCGACACATGAGGGCGCGTGCTACGTGTTTCAATTTGAATCCCGCGGTTTAACACGGGGATGCCTGCTCATGGGTAGGTGGTCTGAGGTGGAAGAAATCTCGAATATTTCAGGCAAAATGCAAAATTATAGAAGAAATAACAAAAGCCAGTTGATTTGATCTTGTTTTTCCCGAAGCTTGATTACGTAACAAGCATTAGAGGTATGATTATTCGTGGACAAATTCGATACGCCTTCGTGAAGAAATTTCCTTTATACCCGGAGTTGGTAAAAATTACAATATTTCTATGCCTAACTCAAATAGCAATAATGTATAAGCCAGCAATGGCAACGCTTTATAAATTTGGTGCCAAAGATCATTTATTTATGGAAACTGATCCAAGCACGTAGCACTGTTCTTATTGGAAAGAGATAACTTTACATCAGATTTATAAAAATGTTGGAACATAAACCAGTTGGTTTTAACATGAGTTTACTGTTTTTCGACGCCGTAAAGTACGTTCAACCACATCTACCGAAAAGACCGGCTATAAATATAATTATAGCTGTTCGGTTTCTCTCGCTGAAGGCTCCGAGTAAACCATTAAAATTTGTTTGAAATTTTGAATCGTCAAGTCTTGAGCTCTATAGGGTTACGTTACCACAGATACAGATCCTAAAGCAAATTGAGTAGCTGTTTTTGTATATTCAAGTCTTAATTTTTGTAAAATCTTACTAATGGTAAGGATTCTGGACCCAAATCGCTAAATAGGAACGTAATCCACTTAATATCCTGGCAGACTAACCCTATAACCACGCCCATTTTACTATTCAAAAGGCTGAAAACCTCTAAAAATCACCGGAAATCAAGTAGCACCAACTCCTATCACGCGAACCCCCAACAATGACATGTTGTCAATTTTCGAAGTCTCCAAAAATTTTGTAAAAAAGACCTTGAAGAAATTTTAGAAACATTTATTTAGGTTTTCTACAATTCCAATATCTTGTTTCATGGAATCCGCAAACGTTCAAATTGAACCTAGGTCGCCTAAATTGGTAGCAGACGAAACCACGCCTGACGTCCTGGTTCTCAATAAACTTGAGTAGAGATGGCGTGCTTCTGATTTCCGTAAACGTCGAAACAGTGGAATTTTGGAAATCATCTATTTGAAATTGCTATAATCTCATTAAATTATTTTTCATAAAAACTTTGCGAACTTCTTAATATTCAGATGAAAGTCGTGATTTGAATGGTCGTTGGCGGTACATCGAAATTTATGGGAGAAAAACGAGTCTCGCGGTGGACGATATAAAATTTCGAGATTTATGTAAGAAATCCTAAGGTTCTAAAAATGTTGCTTCGGAAACTGTATGCTAATCAGAAATAGGAGCTTGAATAGCGAAGCTAAATCGCGCCCAGCTCATGTTCGCAATATGATTATGCTTTTTTATACTCAATACCTTCGACGCCTAAACGTAATAAATTTATTTATAATCTAATATATTGGCGATCCAAAATACTGCCACGATCGAATATCAGTATTCACAAGAAAGTGTTTTTTCTATTTAGTGGCTTTAGCGTTATAAAAAATGCCATAAATCGTACATCTTAAACACTATAAATGATAGAGAAACTGGGTGATTTCTGTGTCGATATGAAAGCCACGTCTCCACAAGCAAGGGAGATTAGCATTCTGTATGAAGGTCGAATCATTGTTAAAAGATAGGCGCGTTGACCGTGGAAAGTAAATGAAGTTCTCGTATTAAACTACAAACATTTCTTCATGTCTGGTTATCTTTAAAATATTTTACTAAAACATTTGCCTAAACCTTTTGATTTTTAAATGTAATTCCATTTTAGAAATGTTTTTTTATATTTTTATTCGAAAAAGGATATAACGTAAATGAATATTACCATCTACAATATTAATGAACCAATTATGTTATCAAATGGACCTTTTTAACGATAACAATTGGAGAGTTTAAATTAATTGCTTTTTATATATTGCTTGTTCCGAATTTCCACTCCGGTAATGAATAGATATTTTTTGTCATAAACACAATGCCCGTCGTCTCATTTCATTCGTTTTACATAAAAATGGATTAAAAGTGGAAGGATGGTTCCCGTAGCACGTGGCTAAGCTCGTTTGCCATCTGCCTCAAAAATTGTATCCCCTAGTTCGTTGCCATGATTACTTCGGGATTTCGTAATGCACACGCTCTAATTATACCTTTTCTCCCCAAAGTTCAAACGCGAGCCTACAAATTTTCTTTTGAAAATTTTGTGGTTTTTCATCGCTATGAAAATATGGACGAAAATTAATTCTATTTTATAAATTTATAGTGAGCAATCATCGCTATTTAATAGAAACAGTGCAGGCCTTACAAGGATGTTTTTAGTTCTAAACGAAACAGTTGAAAGAGTTCCTTGAAATGATCTAAGCTGTTGAATAAGATGAGAAACATTACATCAAATTCGGATCTTAATCCCAGTTTTGTTTTACCCATTTATTTCAGCCGTGTCTCTTAAACAACTGATATTTTAGGTAGTTTTTGAATTAAATAAATAAGGCAGCTTTATTAAGCTATATCGTATAGGTTAATAAAGCTTTGCTTTCAATTCCGCCAGAAATTATTTTAGAAAAATATGATCTAACACCAAAAACCAATATACCCAACAGAATATGAAGCTTTTAGATGTTGCCTTCAATTCAAAGTAAAAACTATTTACTGCCCCATTGAGTAACCATTCTAGCACTGATACTCCAGTTAGCCGAAAAACATTTGCAAGTCACCAAAAACCAAATATAATCAAACCCCCAAATAGATTGAGCTATTAACGTGTATGAGGATTAAAAGACAACGTAATATATTTGGTAAAGAAGCTAGAGAGAATACGAGACGTTGAGTGCCCATCACTTTCCTATTTTTCTATTTGCCTTTGATATTATTCAGGCCAATGATACGGAATTTTTGGACCCTCAGAGACTCGTAATCAGGCACCACATTTAAAGCAACCATAAAAAATTATATACAGTTTCTTCTTTGGCTTCCTAAAATAAAGCATTACCACACCAGACCACGAGACTACTCTATCGAAAATAATTATAACCAATGAGCCTTCAAATTTAAATGACACTGTACTTTATCATATTGAATGTTATGCGTTCAGAAAAACGTTCGATCATTTTGAAACTTTTCGTACAGAATTATTTTCTAAGCTTAAATATGTTTGCTCCAAAAATTTGATCAAAACGAAGAATTTTCGAACTTTTGGTAAATCACGAGATCCAGTACTTGTCGGTGGAGCAGCGATAACCGATACTGAGTATGGAGGGAGGGGAGTAGGGCATCCGCGGGAGCGTCAATTAAAAATGCATTTCGAGGCGTAGTAATGCGGCGCTTAATGGAGGCCTGATTCAGGCACTTTGTTCCGCTCCGCTGACGACGCTTGACAAGCCCGAATGGACGCGTAAAACTGGTGTTCTACCCGTCAAATTCATAAATTTAACCTGTAAATGAATATTTGCAGATAAATACGCGTTCAAGCGCGTACACTGGTATACTGTTTTATTCTAATGTGACGCGCAATACCTTCAAACTTTCTGTAACGCCCGTCTCTATTCTGCTAAAGAATAAAACACTAATTTCTTTATGTACAAACTTAAGTAATATTAATGAACAGATATTAATTAAAACTGTCTTTGAAGATAAATTCGTGAAAAAGTCAAATCTATGAGCAGAATCTTAATTGGCTTTAGTAATAGCAGAAGTAAGATGAGACTAGAAGTAAAGAGCTCTAGCACTGGTAGTAGATCCTGGCACTAGTGACTTCATAGATAATAAACACAAGGATCGGAAGGTATGCCTTCCGTAGTGCATCTCTCTTTGCCGCGCTTGTGCGGGGGGGCCGCACACCAAACTTCTGCAGTTGACTTCCGCTTATGCGCAGACGAGGTCTGAATGCTCGTTTTTCGCGCCGCCCCGTGGCACCCGTGTGGCCCTTAATCTAAACCGAGGCTTAGGATGTTTTTCAATAATTATGGAAAATACTAAAGTATAAATTAACCTGACCTTTAAGGGCTATCCTTCTTTTGTTTCTAGTAAGTAGTTTATAGTCAGTTAAAGCCATAGTGCCAAGATATGCTCATATGATACTATAAGATGATAACCGATAGGCCTAAAAACTTTAAAGAATGCACGTGGGGAAATTTGTTTTTCCACACGTGCATTATTTATCCATGATTCTACGCTGTACGCATGCGCTGATTTCCGGAAGTAGAACCTACCCAGTTTGTACAAAGCGCGGCAAGCTCTGCCCCGACCTTCTGATCCTGGTGTTTATTATCTATGGTGACTTTGAGGATTTTATGCCGGTTCCATCGAGCCTACACTAGAGAGAAAAATATTGGTCGAGTTCCAAAAACATTTCCTACCCCCTTCCCCTCAACCTAAAGCCGCGGAACTCGGACGCGGGTGCTTGAATCTAGTTCGGCCGTCTACCGCCACGAGCGTCTCACGTTTTGGAGGGAAAATTCAGAAACCGTTGGTGCGTATCAAGAATATTCACTTTCGCCAAGTGAAGAATTTGGTTAAGTCGATACTTCTAGTCTCATCGTACTTCTGGTAATAGGTATCGAAATTTTTAGTTTTGAAAATATGATTATAAAGTAAAAATTATAGATAGAAAGTCGACTTGTTATGCATGTTAACGCATAGGTAAAACAAATAACGCCCTATTCTAGTTCTTTAGGGCCAGTTTATTATTGAAGTTCATGGTTTAAAAACATTATCTGTAAAACAAATCTGAACTGCTTGAGACCATTTATCGCTTCTCCTTCATATAGGAAAAGTTGACTGTCGCAACAAAAAAACCTTAACAATCTCATTTTCATGTGTCCCAAAATCAGCGCTGACGGTGCTCTTATTGCCTTTTAGCGTGTGGACTGTGGTGTCGGGGTAATGTCAGTGGCTTTCTGGACTCGGGCTATGGCTTTCTTGACGTGAATTTGTAGCGCTAACAGTTTCTAGTTAAAGGGTAGATACTAAAACCAATGCGGTTCATCATATCTTTAAACCAAGAAGTATAGCTAGCTACAAAGGGGAATGAAATAAATGGTTGGTCCGGTTCGGTTACCTATTTTCATCTATAGGCTTATAGCGTTAAGTTTAAGAATGGTCAGTTATGTCTAGGGGATTTGTGGGGAAATAATAAAAAGGCGGTCTTGAGAGTTACCATGATTTAATGATTTAACAAATACTTAAGATAAGCTAACAGTTCTAACTGGTCATGACCTTTGACTTTTTAATATAACCTAACAATAATAAACACTAATCATAAAAATAAAACTAAAATACTATACAATGCATAGATAAGATAAAATAAACAGTAATTAAAATATAACGATACGTGAGTTTATGGTGTCCATAACGCGAAGTCTTGTTAAAAGTCCTTTTCGCGAGGCACGGTCCCAAGGGACGAACGAACGGTATATATAGATGGGATGGTTTCCATCGGGCGAAGGTTTTAGACGATGGTGACGGCGTCCAAGTTTATCGGTCCTGTCTTTGTTTTAGGAGTCCGGCATTAGTAGTAATCCAAAGATTAACTCCAGCGGCAAAGTTCTTTTTGAATTCGCGATTATGGTAAAATCGGCATACCCGCGATTAACATAGACTCGAGATCGAGTTAGAGTTCTTTTGGGATTTTGCGATCAAGTTCGGTTTCGGGTTAGAGTCCTAACATTTATTTTGGCGCGAACTATAGTAGCCGTGAGGAATGGAGTCTGGTCATCTTTGGGCAGAGCCTTAGGCTGGAACTGGCCGGTGTCATTTGATTACTGGTCTATTGAAGGCCTGAGTATTTATGCCTTTTCTCATGACTTTGTTGGCGAATCATCGACTGGCTTTCTTGGTCTTTGCATATGACGTCAATGGTTATTTGACGTCTGTCCTTCCTTCATCGTCCCGTTCGGGTATTTCTGGGGATCAGCGTTGCCAGATTTTGAAACCGGAATTATAGTACCTGGACTCAAAAATTATGGTTTTTTCGTTAAAATTCTGGTACGCACTATTTTGGGCGGGAAATTTGAAATTTTGGGCGTGGAATGTGAATTTTTGGGCTGGAAATGTTAAATTTTAGGCGGGAAATTTGAATTAACGTCTTTTCAAGCAAAGTTTACGGCTAATACGATTTTATATCTTTTAAATACATAAATTTTAATCAGAGCTGTGCTAATTAGTTGACAACTAATTGAATTAGAATTAGCAATTAGGGAAATATTTATGAACTAATTAATTAGTAAATTAGCAATTAGGGAAATATTTATGCGCACTGCTATTAATTCGAGTAGGTAAAACAGTCGAAATTTCGAAATGGGGCAGTTGCGAACTACGAAATTTTCTACTAGTACTAGTATTCTCTCATATTTGAGGAGCTGAAAAATTTAGAGTAGCACTAAGGTTTCCTCATCGATATAATAAGGCTTTTTCATATTCAAATAGATGAATCAAGAGTTAATTCCTCGATTTTTTACAACAAATTGGCGTAAAAGATAAATTGAAAATCCAATTGGCTAATTAGTTAATCCTAAATCTAATTAAATTTTAATTAGATAATTACCTTTCCGATTCATACTAATTAATTAGAATTACTTCTCAATTAGCACAAGGTAATTAAAATTCAATTACCATTTTCAATTAGTAAATGTTGCTAATTAATTAGAAATTCAATTAGCTAACTAATTAATTAGCACAGCTCTGATTTTAATATATATAAAATATATTTAAATTTCTATATAATTAGTAGTAAGTTTTATATATATAATAAATATTTTAAATCATATTAATTAAATATAAACGTAATATAAAACACGAAATTAATAATGTAAACTTGGACGTACTAGTTCCCCTTTTCCCGCCATTGCGGCCATTCCAACACGTTGCAGTAACTAACACTGTGCCTACCCACGCGGCAGCGCCAGTATTCCCGCCACACCCACTCACTCGATCATGCAAAAACGAAAACTACCCCAAGGCGCGCGCCCGTATATACGTTTGAGTGCGGCAGTGAGCTGTGCCTAAGTGCTCGTTCAACTTTCTTCATCGCAAAAACCGAAAAGATGAAAATAAGATAGCCATGATGATTTTTCAGTAGTCCCAAAAAATATTTTGAAATTATTGTCAAATATGGTACACTTTGGTGAAATTATGGTACAAAAGCGTACCATATAGTACGCTAACGAAATTATGGTACAGCGATAAATTTAACTCGAAATTATTGTAAAGTACCATAATTATGGTACGTCTGGCAACGCTGTCGGGTATTTCTGGGGATCTGCGTTTTGTCCCACTCGCGCAGGTGTTAGGGTCCTTGACCGTTTGTTTCGTACATCGGGTACCGCGGGTGAAACTCTTCTTCGCGCTTATTAATGAATTCTATGTACACTTTGTTCGGTATTTTGAGTATATACAATATTTAAACTATTTACAACAATATACTTGGTAACTCTCAATGACTTATATATTTGTAAGAAGGCATGGGTTTCTATGGAGACGCTTTATACAAGTAGATAAAAATAGGGGTGTAACTTCACGGATTGTAATTTTGAGGTAGCATCGCTATTCTCTTGGCCTAAAGAATGCTAGCTAAGGGTATATGACCTTTCTATTACGACCCACGACCAGCGTTAAGGCTTTCATAGAAAGGGGTCAAAGGGGAATTTATTTAAAATAAGCTGTGGATGATCTGAGAAAATAAGTATTTTAAAGGGATAGTGAAATAAATTTAAAGGGATAATGAATTTCTAGTTAGATAAATAAAATGTCGTTACAAATTCTTTAACAGGCATGATACGGAAATACGTGACGCGAATACGCCTGTTTGAGCGAATCGTCGCATTCTATTGGACAGGCCCAAGTAACCTTTCCTGAAATTTCTTGAACTTTTTCTTTTCTATTTCTTCATACACTCAACTCCAAGGTCAACCCAAGAAGTGATATTTAATTTACTAGGGAGAAGGTATAAGATGCCTAAGTACTCGCGTCCCTCTTTCAAAATACAAGGAGGGACGTAAAAGGAGGGCGGGTTATTCCGCCTCTCCTCAGTCGGAAAATACGTAATTTTCGTTGTCGCGTGTTTTCAAGAACCAAGTACTGGTTCGTTATAAAATATCAGAAATCCATCAAATTAGCCTAGGAAGTAATCAAAAGCGGGGTTTTGGGACTCCCCTCTCTTGTGTAGCAATACTGAAGAAGGGCGACACATTCGCCACCTCGCGATAACGTTTCTCAGACCTCCGGTTTAGGTGCGACTCGTACGCCAAAATTTGTCCTATTGGGAGAGAAAAGGCTATTTGGCTGAAAGCGAACGCTTGATCTTTAAAGGGGCCGGAAAACGTCCCCTTCCACTGTAAAACCGAGCCCTCTCTAGCATAGCATCAGGGGAAGGGATGGGAGCTGTGAATTTGGAAACAGTGCAAGGCAATTCGAGTTTTTATGATTATTCATAAACCTATTAAAAAGAAACAATTTAACGAAGTTGGCCAAGAAGTGATATCTAGTTTATTAGGGAGAAGGTATAAGATGCCTATAAGTATTCGCGCCATAGTCCCAGTTCCCCTTTCAAAATACAAGGGGGGACGTAAAAGGAGGCTGGGCTGTTTAGCCTCTCCTCAGTCGGAAAATACCTAATTTTCGTCATTCGCGACTCGCTGACGTGAGTTTTCAAGAACCAATGAGATGCTGGTTGTAATTTAGAGGCGGGGATTAACTCCGGACCTACGTTTAGACTGGAGATAAAGCTAGAAATGTGGCGAATTTATACCTTCTCCCAAGTAAACTAGATATCGCTTCTTGGTCAACCTCAAATTATCAAAGTGGATATTTGAAAGATGTTTAACAAATATAATTGAAGCAAATTCATTAATTTTATGCAGAATGATTGCTTGAACGATGAATCTCCAAAGGGACCAGAAAGCGCCCTCTTTCCAATGTGCAAACCAAGTGCTCTCAAGCATAGCATCATAGTTGTAAAACATCAGTGAAAAACTCTACATGCTTGGTCCATCATGACTTTGAATGCTAAATCAATACAGTTTGTAATTGGTCGTGATCGAATTCTCTTTCAAATTAGTTGGTGTTTATATTGAATTTCACATTATTATAAACACTGAAATAAGCATTCTTAAGTTGAAGCTATTATACGTGTGTTTGAAGCACTAAATAGGGAATTGAAGTTAAACAATTGTCTGTAAATTAATTGTAAGTTTCTCGAATTCGTTTCTGTTATTTGGGTTTTTTAACTCAAAATATAAATAAAACAAAGCGTTTCGATATTGTTTCAAAGACTTATTGAAAAAGAAGATATAAATTTGGTGGATATCTGCATTTGTTTAAGGCTTTGATACACTATGATAAATCTCGCGTTTCGAGCTCTCATGTTGTAAACGTCAGTTGTAGTAGAGGTGGTAATACAAGAAACAAACGCGATAAATGTACCTGAAAATGGTGCGTAGAGAGCTGCAAAATGAAAATATTAACCTCCAACTCCTTCCAACTCCAAGGCAATACACAACAATGACTCCAATTCCTCCCAATGCCATAATCAAAAGTTTCAACTCCGCAGAACTCCGCCAAGCGAAATGTAAAACTCCTACCAACTCCTTCCATGAAAATTAAAATTTCTTAAACTCCTCCCAATTCCTTCCATGAAAATTAAAATTTCTTAAACTCCTCCCAATTCCTTCCATGAAAATTAAAATTTCTTAAACTCCTCCCAACTCCTTCCATGAAAACTTCACGAATCAAGAAATACTAACACTAGAGTCCATTCTGTTATTAGTTGTGCCTGCCAATATGCCTACTGCCTTACTTTAATATGCCTCAAAGCTAGAAAGGAGACTCTTCTTGTCAATGGGTTTAAGAGAAAAGGAAAGCGCCCGCGGCCCCATTGTGTGAGAGACACACTGAGGGGACGTGTCACGTGGGGTTACGGGTGAAAATAGAATTTCGTACGAAGCTTCTGAAGACAAACAACGCTAAAGTCCGCTTTTAAATTGGAGCAATACCACTTACCAGACTTAAGTTTTCCAACTCCGTAGATTTCCATGTTTTAAGATAATTTTCCATTGCCTCCCAACTTCGCAATTATAATTATCATTATTCCCATTTCCTCCCAACTCCGCACACGAAAACTTCCACTGCCACCCAACTCCAATTTTATCTCAGAAAAACATTTCCAACTCCTGGAGTTCCCATCGCTTAAACGCGGAACCCAGCGGGTTTCGGAGTTCTTCCACGGAGTTGCAGCTCTCTAATGGTGCGTTAGGTTGGATGAATGCATGATTAATTGTCCATTATTGAGTATTAAATATTATTTTCATTGGTTCAGAGACAAAATGAGTCGCGTGCAAGTAGCTTACACTCTCCTTAATATACTCTCTACTCTTATTTGCCTTTGTTGTATAATGAGCAGGCTTTCAAATGGATGAAGTAGATCTATATCACGTGCATTTCTTTGAAATTGAAGACTCCACTGCCATATTCTTATTTTCCGATTGAATTGTCACTCCATTATGTAACGGGCTTCCTTTCTCTAAAGCCCATTGTTATTTGGAAACCCAGTTCCATTCTGGGTTAAATCCTTCGCGTTGACATATTGTAAAAGGGCGCTTGTCGAACAAATGGTTTTAAGATTCGCTTCATAGATAGTCGCGTATTTAAAGTAGGCTTAGGCTAAAGAGAGCTCCGAGCTTCCTGACGTATTATTGGCAACTGGGGGGGGGGGAACTTAAGCCTCCGTGAAGGCCGAGGCTTAACCGTCCCGCGTTCTATTATAAAGCTAGAAAATATTTTTCATATTTCTCTTTTTGTAAAGAACTAAAGACTCTTTGGAAGGAGACGAAGAATGCGTCGGCGGCTTTTACTTTTCAAATCGATGAGGTAAAGAGCTGACCAAACGAAAAAACCAATTCCGAACTCACCATTTTTGCCGATAAAAGAAAAAAAAGTCAAAACCCTTGCACATTTATCTGGTTGCCTTCCAATCGCAAACCACCCAAAGTTTTTCTTTCAAACAGCGCCCTCTACGTTTAAAGGAAAAGTTCCAAAATTGATCTATAGATGTATAAAAGCTAGTTCCTCCTTATAGTCCGACCCTATTCACTAATCACGTGACATTAATTTGTAAAATATCGTGAAATAAAGTAAAACCTTAAAACAAGGCTTAACCAAAGTTGAAATTCTGCATTAGAGCGCTTAATTTACAAACCACAGTTGATTTTTCTCCTCGTCTAGATATAGTATGTTTTCTACAACACGATAGATACATTCATCACGTGATATCCTCGCGGTATATCAAAATTCAAAAACGAAATCCTATGAATATTTAAAATTTATTCACGAATGCCTCAAAAGTCCGGGTCTCGTACATAATCCCCCTGGACATAATCCCCCCGGACAAAATCCCCCTATTTTGGATTTGCCAAGACTTTTTCCCCCCGATTTTAGACGTGTTTGTACAAAATCCCCCCAGAGAAAACGTCCAGGACAAAATCCCCCAAAAGGAAAACTGTTCAACAAAATCCTACCGAAAGGATCATTTTATTGAAAATCCCCCAGATAATAGGCATTTAGAAGTAAAGGTAAACGGAAGCCCAAATCCAAAGATTATCTTTAATAATAATGCAAAAGTATAATTCACAAGAGTGAAAGGTATTGCAAACAATGTTCCTAAACCAAAAGAAGTAAACTACTGATTTTGTTTTAACTTATTTCCAAAATTCCAATATTTTGGAAAAGGCGGCATTTTATGGTTAGTCAGCAATATTTTGGAAAAGGCGGAAATTTATGGTTAGTCAGCGATATTTTGGAAAAGGCGGAAATTTATGGTTAGTCAGAAATATTTTGGAAAAGGGGGAAATTTATGGTTAGTCAGCGATATTTTGGAAAAGGCGGAAATTTGTGGTTAGTCAAAAATATTTTGGAAAAGGCGGCAATTTATGGTTAGTCAGCGATATTCTGGAAAAGGCGGCAATTTATGGTTAGTCAGCGATATTCTGGAAAAGGCAGAAATTTATGGTTAGTCAGCAATATTTTGGAAAAGGCGGAAATTTATGGTTATCAGCAGTATTTTGGAAAAGGCGGAAATTTATGGTTAGTCAGCGATATTTTGGAAAAGGAGGAAATTTATGGTTAGTCAGCGATATTTTGGAAAAGGCGGAAATTTATGGTTAGTCAGCGATATTTTGGAAAAGGCGGAAATTTATGGTTAGTCAGCGATATTTTGGAAAAGGCGGAAATTTATGGCTAGTCAGCAATATTTTGGAAAAGGCGAAAATTTATGGTTAGTCGGCAATATTTTGGAAAAGGCGGAAATTTATGGTTATCAGCAGTATTTTGGAAAAGGGGGAAATTTATGGCTAGTCAGCGATATTTTGGAAAAGGCTGAAATTTAGGGTTAGTCAGCGATATTTTGGAAAAGGCTGAAATTTAGGGTTAGTCAGCGATATTTTGGAAAAGGCGGAAATTTATAATTAGGCAGCGATATTTTGGAAAAGACGGAAATTTATGGTTAGTCAGCGATATTTTGGAAAAGGCGGAAATTTATAGTTAGTCAGCGATATTTTGGAAAAGGCGGAAATTTATGGTTAGTCAGCGATATTTTGGAAAAGGCGGAAATTTATGGTTAGTCAGCGATATTTTGGAAAAGGCGGAAATTTATGGTTAGTCAGCAATATTTTGGAAAAGGCGAAAATTTATGGTTAGTCGGCAATTCATACTATTTTCTCCATCATTGGTTCCGCTTTTCCTCGTAGGGGGAATACTACTATTTTTACTACTATCCTACTAAAAAAATTTCCACTGTGGAAAACGACCTCTAAAATAGGAATGACCCCTGAAGGGTTCGTCTCCAAGGTGGGGATTTCGTTCCGTAAGCGGGGGATTTTGTCTCCAATTTGGGAGGGATTTTGTCTCCAGTTTGGGGGGATTTTGTCTGCAAATGGGGGGATTTTGTCTTATGCCCATTTGGACGGGGGGAAATTTTTGGGGGGATTATGTCCAGGGGGATTATGGGAGTCACCCCAAAAGTCCAACTTACTTGGTCAGACGACGGTAAAGGATAACGTAATATTAAATAAATTGTTCGAGAAGAAAACTAAAAGGAGTTCGAGACTTGTAAACATCATACCATGACACTATTTCTATTATAAGGCAATGATGGTACATATTATGATCACTTATTGTTATTGAGCTCCTTATCACACCACTTTGAATGTAATGCAATTGTTAGTGTTTTCAAGAGTGTCATGAGCAAACGCAACTGACACTTTCTCGCTTAAAATTTCGTGATAAAGTTGAATCTCTGCGTACTGATACTGCACCTTTTAGGAATTTTTATTTTTCATCAATAAAGGAGTATTAATGTAGTGAGCGGGTTATGATGGTAGTTGATGAAGGAACCATTCCGTTACGCTTATGTCGATATTTTCTTTAGAACGATTATTTTACCAAAGTTATAGCTCTTGCCTGCCTCCGTCAACCCTACCAATGGTCAATCGGCCATTTATCTAAAAGGCTACACTTAATCCGTTTTTCTGACGTTCGATCCAAGCGCACTCCAATTTCCTCGAAAGCGCCAAAAGACGTCTTACAAGTTACCAAATCGTAGGATATGAATTAGCCGCGTATTTAAACTTTAAGTCGTAAAAATACTAACTTGTAATTTAAGCCTCATAGAGATTTGAATCAGATATGGGATTGAATATAAATAGAAATTCGTCATAGCGCCAACACTAAGAAATGCTGGTAGTTATAAAATAGGATTTTTGACTAAACATGGCTTGGTGAGAAATTGGCTTCAATTCAGCTCAAATATTAATCTGCTTTTCAAATCAAACCTTCAAAATGAGTCAGGAGAAGTTACCGAGAATTCCCGCTTGAAAAAGTGTAAATGTGACACTCTTTCTCAATTCGAACTGGCTGTGGAGGAGGATGCGGTATTAGGCTCGGATTGAGTAACATTACAAAAGTAACGATTGCATGGGAGTTGCAAATATTTCTTTCGCAAGCCACAAAAGACCGATTGAACGATGTAATTAAACAGTTTATTTGTTTTACATAATAGAAGCTCAAAGCTAGTAGCGGATCTTTTTGTAACAAATTCCTTAGTGAAGTTCCCCTGCAACAAAAATCAACACTTATCCGACATACGGACTGTTAAAATATTGTACTATCGAGGCTGTGTGCAACAGGGGTTGTTTTTCGTATATTCGATTTCTACAAACAAACATGCAAAAACACACACCTGATGTCAACAAAAACCTCTGTTCTTATAAACTTTGTAGCTAAACAATTACTGTCTCTATCCCTTTAACTTGTGACAAAATTAGGTTAGCACTTAAAATAAGTAATAATATTTGGCCCTTAGTTGGTTCTGATATAATTGGCTAATTGCCTCGTGCATTGTCATTACTTAGACAAAGTTTGATCAAGTTTCTCGAATGGAAGAATCTCTTTTTTTTATTAAGAATGTGGGCGCCTGGCATTCGCCTTCGAGGGATCGAACACTTGCCTTTTATTGCAACCGGCTGAAGTAATTTTTGCGAATGATAACTTTTCCGAATGCATTATCATTTGCTTACTCCTGCACACCCAAGCTACAAATTTTAAACTGTGATATATTTGAAATTACTTTCAAGGCTCCAGAGGTCGTTTCTACCGAAGGTATAGAAGCCATCGGTGACAAAATTAACTGACCTTCTCTAGTATCTCGTCTCTAGTATCGTGGTAACTATTATGCCACTTAAGATCCCATTTAATTAAATAATTTTGTATAAGTATTATTGAAAACATACCTTTACTTTGTAAAAAAAAGTCCAGCTACTCGCAATCTAGGTTCGAAGGCAATTAAACGTAAGAACCTATCTTTATTTATTCTAGAATATCTCCCTAAAGAGCATGAACAGATTGGCCAGCGTTATTAGCGAAGTTTCATTTAAACGCTACCTTTTTGTCTCTCTTGGAGTTCATACTGTCCATTCTCCATGATTAATTCCGTTGAAAGTATTACTTGGCTAGCACCATTTGACGTGCTGTTTCTCTTTCCTCTATAGTATATTCATTAATTGTTGTAAGTTGGACGTACTTGGCCTCACAGATTGCTTTATTCTGGTAGGCGTCGCTCGGCTAATCAAGTGAAGAACCCGCCACTTACCTGTCCAAACATCGCATTCCTAGCACTATAATAAAAACAACAGAGTAAAAATTAGAGTAGATGAAATTGCATTGAAATATTTTAATTTTACTTCAGCTTGTAATCAATCTGAGTTAAGCCCCTAGCGGAAGCTCTGATCATTTTTCGCCGCTTTTTCGCTTGTTTTCGTGTTATTAATTGTTATAATTTGGCCAGAAATCATTCCAAAATGTCCGCCTATTCACAGCGAATATAGTTCAAAGTGGTTGACCTATACCTGTTTGGATGTTTCGGTTACAATTCTGACCACCACTTTCAAAAGTGGCCTTATAGGTTGAAATTAAAATTGATATAGTTTACTGTGGGTAATCAACCATGGCACATTTAAACCAAAAAGCATAAAACCGATCCAAGGGAAATAGTCAACGACTAAACTTTACGTCAGTTGAAATGTTAAGGAATTGAAACTCCGGAGTAGAGTTTTTTTCGCTTTTAGTCTATAGATCGTGAAAAATTATGACAATATCAATTGGAACCTTGTTAAATTAATATTAAAGAAGATATGAGCAATTCAGTTTCCTTATTGGAGCGTATTGGACACTATACGTTTGGCTTTCACGCGAAGCATGGGAGTCACGCTATTAGATAAATCCGTCAGGTGGTACTTGGCTTTCAATTGGGGTACTTTTTTGGGCTTCGTGGAGAAGCACCATTACAAGAGCTTAATTGCTTGTATCTCTTTTAATATTGTACATAGAAACATGGTTCCAATTTATAACCTATTTCGAATAAAAAGGAAACAATCTAGCCCGTAGTATCCCTTTAAAGCAGTGTTTCTCTGCAAAGCTAGTGTTCATCTTCCTAGGTAAAGCTCTAAAGGGTTTGGGTTAGGTACATTGATTGTCAGGAAGGACTTCCCGTACAAAAATTTTAAGCTGTAATTCATCTGCATACGCGCTTTTTTATCGCTACCACGCTGTAATAGGTATACATTAAGGCTACATTTTCTGCAGCTCGAAAAACGCGAAAATTTAACAGCAATTCCAGAACTGCAAATTGTCTGCCGTTTCTACATTTTCTGTTTATTATCTGTTAATTGTCTGTACTGGCAGAAATATGCAGCGCGATTCTGCAAACGCGATGCAAAAGTAGAAATAACAGCTGCTAGTTTAAAACTGTAATTTGACCACAGTTATAGACATGTTACAGATCAGCAAAAGTGATGGAAAAGTAGAAATCCAGCTACCAATTTAAAACTGCAATTTGACTATATTTATTGACATGTTACAGGTTTGCAAAAGTGATGAAAAAGTAGAAATACCAGCTGCTAGTTTAAAACTGCAACTTGACCACATTTATAGACATGTTACAGGCCTGCAAATGTGATGGAAAAGTAGAAATCCAGATGCCAATTTAAAACTGTAATTTGACCTTATTTATGGACATGTTACAGGTCTGCAAAACTTATGGAAAAGTAGATATTCAGCTGCCAATTTAAAACTGCAATTTAACCACATTTATAGACATGTAACAGGTCTACAAAAGTGATGGAAAAGCAGAAATCCAGCTGCCAATTTAAAACTGTAATTTGACCATTTTTATAGACATGTTACAGGTGTGCAAAAGTGATAGAAAAGTAGAAATACCAGATGCTAGTTTAAAACTGTAATTTGACTACATGTATAGACATGTTATAAGTCTGAAAAACTGATGGAAAAGTAGAAATCCAGCTGCCTATTTAAAACTGTACTTATACCACATTTATAGACATATTGCAGGTATTCAAAAGTTGAATTTCCTACTTTTGAATACCTGCAATATCTCTCTAAATGTGGCTAAATTACAGTTTTAAATTGGCAGCTGTATTTCTACTGTTCCATCAGTTTTGCAGACCTGTAACATGTCTTTAAATGTAGTCAAATTGCAGTTTTAAATTAGCAGCTAGATTTCTACTTTTCAATCACTCTTTCAGACCTGTAACATGCCTATAAATGTGGCAAAATGCAGTTTTAAATTAGCAGCTGGATTTCTACTTTTCTATCACTTTTGCAGACCTGTAGCATGTCTATAAAATGGTAAAATTACAGTTCTAAATTGGCAGCTGCATTTCTACTTTTCCATCACTTTTGCAGATCTGTAACATGTCTATAAATGTGGTAGAATTGCAGTTTTAAATAAGAAGGCTAGACAGTTAACAGTTAACAAACAGAAAATGTAGAAACGGCAGTCAATTTGCAGTTCTAGAATTGCTGTGAAATTTTCCCGTTTTATGAGCTGCAGAAATGTAGCCTTAATGGATACAGCGTGGTAGCGATAAAAAGCGCGTATGCAGATGAATTACAGCTTAAAATTTTTGTACGGGAAGTCAACTTCGAACGCTCCCTAAATTTTTATCTGCTTCTGTTAGGCATTAATATTACTGCTTTTATTTTCCTAAACTTTGAATAAAAAATTGGTTAGGCCAAAAAAGGCATCATAAAAAAGCTTTACTCATTCATCTCAATAAGATCTTATGATCTAATACTGTCACGTCTCGATCCTAAATATATTTAAACCACCATAAAAGATAGAAAATTGAAACATTTTTTGGTCATAAAAGGGCCAGTATTGTATATACAGTTATCATAAGTTTATCAGATATGTTTCAATAAGTATGACACTGCCTATACTTCGCAATGCTAGAGACTTACTGGGAGCTAGTTCGAGAATGACGCGAGAATTGAATACACTCGGTTTTGCAGTCCAACTTCACCGATTAAGACAAGATCTACTATCACCATGGCGCTCGAAATGTAAAGGAAATTGCGAACCAAAGTACTTTAGCGCTATCATATAGGTTTACAGCAGTTTTCCTGGTTGCGGATAGACGTAAAACAAGCCTGTCGGGACTCTTCCCTTCAGTTGTAATCGGTTTTTAGCTACAAGTTTTAAAGACTTTTTCGATTATGTTCTGTGAGTGTGTATGTTGTGGGTGTTAGATAGACGAAAAGACCTTTTTAGCTAGATGTGGTAAGAACTTAATGTACATGTACCTAAACAGTTGGACCATCTCAGATATTACTTTAGCAAGTCAGAAAAGCGTGTATTCTGATGAATTACAGCTCAATATTTTTGTAAGGGATGAGTAAAAGTTGGGAATCCATAATAAACCTCTCCAAGTCGAGACGCAATTTAGAGGCTATTTTTAAATATTTTAAAAAATATAATTGATATTTATTAATTTAATCGTCATTAATTTACCTTAATTCTAGTTAAATCGTTTTAAGGAACTTTATTCCTAAAATAATTTTAAACATAGCTATTGTTGACGTTTGAACTCAAGCGTAAGCCTCTTTAAAATTTTTTGGAAATTTAGGGTATATAAGGCGACTGATTCTCAATAATTGATAGGAAAACCCGCAATGACCCTGCAAAGCATCTGAAACACGTCTGCGATGATCCTGCAAAGAATCTGAAATGCACCTGCAATCATCCTACAAAGTATCTGAAATGCACCTGCAATCATCCTACAAAGTATCTGAAATGCACCTGCAATGATCCTGCGAAGTATCTGAAACGCATCTGCAATTATTCCACAAAGTATCTAAATCGCACCTGCAATGATCCTACAAAGAATCTGAAACACGGCTGCAATTAATCTAAAAAGTATCAGAAACGCGCCTGCAATTATCCTGCGAAGTATCTGAAACGCGGCTGCAATTTTCCTACAAAGTATATGAAAAGCGCCTGCAATTATCCTACAAAGTATATGAAATGCTCCTGCAATTATCCTACAAAGTATCTGAAATGCGGCTGCAATGATCCTAAAAATTATCTGAAAAGCACCTGCAATGATCCTACAAAGCATCTGAAACCCGGCTGCAATGATCCTGCAAAGTATTTGAAACGCGGCTGCAATTATCCTACAAAGTATCTGAAACGCGGCTGCAATGACCCTGCAAAGTATCTGAAACGCGCCTGCAATGACCCTGCAAAGTATCTGAAACGCGCCTGCAATGACCCTGCAAAGTATTTGAAACGCGCCTGCAATGATCCTACAAAGTATCTGAAACGCTCCTGAAATTATCCTGAAAAGTGTCTGAAATGCGCCTGCAATTATCCTAAAAATTATCTGAAAAGCACCTGCAATTATCCTACAAAGTATCCGAAAAGCGCCTGTAATTATCCTACAAAGTATATGAAAAGCGCCTGCAATTATCCTACAAAGTATATGAAAAGAGCCTGCAATTATCCTAAAAAGTATCTGAAACGCGCCACAATTATCCTAAAAAGTATCTGAAAAGCATCTGCAATTATCGTACAAATTAAAGTATCTGAAACGCGCCTGTAATGTTCCTTTAAAGTATCTGAAACGCGGCTGCAATGATCCTGCAAAGTATTTGAAACGCGCCTGCAATTATCCTACAAAGTATCTGAAACGCGCCTGCAATGATCCTGCAAAGTATCTGAAACGCGCCTGCAATGATCCTACAAAGTATCTGAAACGCGCCTGCAATTATCCTACAAAGTATCTGAAACGCGCCTGCAATTATCCTATAAAGTATCTGAAACGCGCCTGCAATTATCCTACAAAGTATCTGAAACGCGCCTGCAATTATCCTACAACGAATATGAAACGCGCCTACAATGATCCTGAAAAGTATATGAAATGCGCCTATAATGGTCCTGAAAATGATATGAAACGCTCCTGCAATTATCCTACAAAGTATCTGAAACGCGCCTGTAATGATCCTGAAAAGTATATGAAAAGCGCCTGTGATGGTCCTGCAAAGTATTTGAAACGCGGCTGCAATTATCCTACAAAGTATCTGAAACGCGGCTACAATGATCCTGAAAAGTATCTGAAACGCGCCTGCAATGATCCAATAAAGTATCATAAACGCGCCTGCAATGATCCAAAAAAGTATCTGAAACGCGCCTGCAATTTTCCTACAAAGTATATGAAACGCGCCTGCAATTATCCTAAAAAGTATCCGAAACCCGCCTACCATTATACTACAAACTTAGCAATTTCTGACTGTAACATGCATACAATATATCTGGAAGGTACAGTACCTGTAATGAGCCTACAAACATCCTGATTTCTTACGGTAGTTACTATTTCCCCTCTGTTTTCTAGCTGTAAGGTAGCTATTTTATGACTCTAGAGTAGCTAAATTTTGTATACTGCTGTACTGAGTTTTCCAACGGAAGATATTTTTTCTGCAAAACGTCTAAAATGTTCTGCATTGCTCTCTCGAATGCATCTTAATTTTGTCTGAAGTTGAACCTTTTTCAGGTTTATTCCAGTTTTTCCAGAATATTCCAGTTTATTTGCAATATATTGCAGATTCTAAAAAATCTAATTAACAGCAAAATGCAGCCGTAAATTTTTGTACGGGTTTACTTATACAGCCCTGTTTCACTTATGGTGACGTTTTTTAAGGCACTGAAAAAAATCTCTTTGAAGTTAAAAGAGACTTTGATTCAAAAACCGTTCCAGTATTTTGGAATAAAAACAAGTAGAGGATATATTTGTGTTCAACATCATTTGATAAAATTGTGGAAACTGAGGCGTACGAATACGCAATGGAAAGTATGATGGAGTATAAAATAGTACGCAGTATGAACACTAGCAAAGAAGTCTTTTAGAGGAGTATACATTTGGCTTTGAAAGCGAGCATTCGAGACGCATTGAGACCCATAATCGCGTTACCGGCGAGAAGGGATTCCCAAATGGAAAAGTCTTGTCGTCTACGCGCCCTCGACAAACATTTCGTCAACCGAACTTATTTCTTTCTACCAGCTTCCAAAATAAGCTCTACGAGACTTGCATATAGTGAAAAGTTATAAAACTTGCCCAGATAGACCACTTTTCAGAACGACAGATATTTGATTTTCGGCGAGGAGCGAGTCGTCGCCTTTTCACATAGCTGTGTTGCTCGTGGTATTCATGTACGCGTTTATGTTGAACCAAATTCATGTTTGTAACTGGTTTTGCAATCGTTATATAGCCACATAATGAAGCGTACAAATCGGGATATTTCTCCATTGAAATACAGCCTTTTTTCATCCATCTAGTGATGAAGAGAAGAAAATGTAAATTAAAGCATCCTCCAAAATCTTAATTTCCCTAGTGATTTAAAGTTTATTTGTAAATTAGAATTTTACATAGTAATACTGTTTAATTGGGGTAGAAGTTATAGTTCCAATCTCGGCTTTAAAAGTAGTGATGGTTATTTAATCTTTGCAGTTGACAACCGGGTTAACATTTAAAAATAGGTAATACCTCAATGCTTTGGTTCCCCCTTCTTGCATAAGGATGAACCTAACCTAACCAAAACACAAACTGTAGATAACCTCCTGAAAAAAACTTGAGCACACTGTAACGCAATTTTACCAACGCTTGTAAGACATCGTGGTCATGAGAAAATACGCAATGCGAAGAATGTTGTGGGGGATTTCAATATTGGTGACTGTAAGGATAAAACACGTGTGTTTAAACAAATATCAATCAAAAGACCAAAACGTTGATGTTGTTGAAGTGCACTGCGCTGCTTGTCGTCAGTAACATCTGACACCACATGTATTTAAATGTATTTTAAATAATTCGCGCTTTCAAATGACGATGAATTTAAGATCGTTCCGGCACATAGTTAGGAAAATTTTAGCTGATTTAAACTGCAGATATAGACGTCATTTGTTAATCTTAACGTTAAACGGTTAAAGTTACAAAAGTTTAATTTTTTTCTAATTCCACCTATTGTTTGCTCATTAGAGCTGGAAGAGTGAATCTAAATTCAGATAACTTCTTTAAATCTTACACAAGTTATTATAGTTAAACTTGAAACATATTTTCGAGATACTGTAGATTATGTTAAGAAATATTCACTTCATTTCAATGATGTCTAGAGTTTCTGTTAGGCCATATTGGGGGGTTCAATGAAGAATGAAAGCTGAAGCCGACCTGCCAGAATCGTGGTAAAATTTAGGAGGGTGTGACGTGCTAGTCAGCCAACTGAAAACACTCTGTGCCTCCTTTTTGTTAGTTCAATCTAGGGGGTCTCGATTCGTTATTGATTTCGTGGGTGGCTGATCGATCGGTGGCGTTGAAACTTGAAAGGCTTCGCGTTCTCGTGTCGGAATAATAAGACCGTCCACCTCATTGTAATCCGACTGACGCGAAGGAGCGAGTCAACAATAAAACAAGACCGTTAATCAAGTCATGTTTGGTGGATTAGACAAGCTTTTAGAAAGAGATCTCGAACAACACCAGACAGTCATGCTATGGGTCGTGCCATGCACTCGGCTAGCGGCACTAATATGTTAACAACCCACAGTGGGTTGTTGTTTTTATGTATTTGCACGGCAGCTTTAACCCTTTCTTTAGGCTCTTCTTATTGCTAAAGGGAGAATGATATGGTCTGACAATCATTTTTTAATCTATTTTTATTTAAAAACATAAAATCATCAACATTAACGAAACTCGCCAAAACTTTTCCGTAAATTTTAAATAATTTCCCAAATTTTGAATAGTTGACAACTGAGACTGTTTTTTATGATAAAAACAGCGGTAATGCTAGTGACCAATTAGCGACTGACACTTCACGTGATTTATTCCGTGATTGAAAGCGCGCGCTCTTTGCTTCGAGACTAAGTTCCAGTTTCTCTCGTTTGGTCTTCATTTAAAAAATAGTCAAATATTCGCCACAATGTAGCAAATTTTGATAATCTATTCTCCGGTCGAGTTTAATATTGATATCAAATAAGAAACAAGTTGGGAAACAAAAATAAACCTCTCCGAGTCCAGACGCAATTGAGAGGTTTTTCTTAAATAATTAAATAAATATAATTGATATTATTTTATTCGTCGCTATAATAGTTATGTCGTTTTCAGAAACTTTAATCCTAAAATCATTATAAACATAGCTATTGTTGACGTTTGAATTCAAGCGTATACCTCTTTTAAAAGTTTTGCAAATTTAAGGTATATAAGGCGATTCATTCATTTATTAATGATGAGAAAACCGGAAATTGCGTGAACCTTAATTGGAAGCCCTGTTAAATCTGAGTACTGAAGATCTAAAGGTTTCTATTGTTTGTCTCAAGGTGCTTTAAATGTCGTAATAAGGTAGGGTAAAGAATTCATCATTGAAACGTTGATTAGATTAAACTGTTTTTAATAATTGAACATCAAAATAAATGCGAGTTCTGAGGTATAGCCTATACATAGTTATAGCTATAAGATGCTTCGCGTTGCGCGACTATTCGAGAACTGAATTTCCTTTTCAAAAATGGGTGTACAAAATATGTTCAACACAATACAAAAAAATCAGAGGGGAAACGGCTCGGCTTGGAAAAACCAGTGAGTCACCTATCTGGGCTCTAAGAATCTAGGTAGCTGAGTAAAGATTTCACAATAACATTCCAAGCCAACTCGTTTTTCTCCACAAGTTAAGGTACATAGATATAGAAAATATAGATGTAACATGGATATAAGAAATATACGTAAAGTTCCATTTTTTAACCCGAAATCCCATTTTTAAGTCCAAAATCCCATTTTTAAAGTAATCTGTAATGAGTGTTTTGACACACTCCCCCCCGGATTGAACCTTCCGGTTCAATCATCTGGTGTGATCTCTAAATCGTAGAGTAATTGGATTGGTCTCCTTACTCTTGTGCCATTCGGTAGGCGGATCATGCAACTACGGATGAGACCGTCTCGTCCGAGAAATGTTTCATCAACGATTCCAATCTTCCATGTGGATCTTGGCATCCTCTCCTCTCCTATCAGGACTACGTCACCGACTTTGAGTGGCTTAGTTGTCTGGTTTCTTGTTCGATGATGTGCTGAGCGAAGTGCAAGCATGTACTCTTGTTTCCATCTCTTCCATACCCCTTCAATTATGGTCTGGCGATATTTGAGTCTGCGGACAAGATCTCGTCTTGACGCTCCAGGGTCTTTAGGAAACTTGCTGGATGGAAGACTTGTGTGCCGGTCCCCAACTAAGAAGTGTGCCGGAGTCAGTGGTGCGGGTTCGCTGGCATCTTCTGAAACAAATGTGAGTGGACGAGAATTGATGCAAGCCTCGGTCTCAGCTAGTGTCGTTTCAAGTTCCTCGTAAGAGAGTCTTGCTTTTCCAAGGACTCGTCGTAAGGCGTATTTTACGGATGCCACCAACCTCTCCCAAAACCCGCCCCACCATGCGGCACGATCGGCGATGTAATTCCATGAAATGCGGGCATTGGCGAAATATCGGGCAACTTCAGGACTGTCAATTGTTGTCCAAAGTTCTTTTAGATCCAAATCAGCTCGTTTGTAAGTTTTCGCGTTGTCCGAAAAAACTCTTTTGACCAAACCCCTCCGTGATACAAATCGGCGGAACGCTAGGAGAAAATTGTCCACTGATAGATTGGACACGAGTTCAAGGTGAACTGCCCGTGTTACGGCACACGTAAAGAGGGCGACATAACATTTGCTTTCATCGCGTGCGTGGCAGGGTTGGCACGTTTTTGCCAGGGGTGGAAAAAACCGCGGTTTTTACCTGGAAAAAACCGGGCGGCAAAAACTAGTTTTTGCCGCGGTTTTTTCCACGTGGTTTTTTCCAGGTAAAAACCGCGTGGCAAAAACCTTTTTCCCACGGTTTTTTCCATTTTATGTGGAAATAACGAACTAAATTTTAAAAATTCGGATTTGAAATGAAAATAAAACGTCCAAAATTCTACCATAATTGTATAGGCTTATAAAGTGGGTTACATTCTCAGTATGAAATGGAGAAAAAAACCGCGTGGCAAAGAACGTTTTGGCTTTGTTATACAAATAAATGAAAAATCGTCCTTATTTTTCGCTCAACACTATTTTTTTTTCAACTCGCTAATTTTGAGTTTTCGAAACAGATTAAAGCTAGAAACTGCTAAAAATTATTGTTTAGTTATCAAATGCGAAGCAACCAGGATCATTGGAATGTGAGCAAAATTTCATAAGTTTAAAGTGGATTTAGCTCGAACGTTTAAAACACAATAAATGTTATAAAACTGATTAAGATTGAGACATATTAGCTGTTGGAAGACCTATATTAATACGAATGACAAATACAAAGCCAAAGTTAGCATTTCTAATTATCATTTCAATAGGGAAAAGGTTTTTGCCACTTTTTGCCGGTTTTTTCCGTTTTTGCCGGTTTTTTCCACTTTTTGCCACGTGTCCCGGCAAAAACTAGTTTTTGCCGGATTTTTGCCAACCCTGTGTGAAGATGAAGAGTAGCGGCCAAAAGGTAAGGACTGCTAGTAGCTCCAAATGGTACCCTTGTCATTCGATAAATTTTAAAGCGGCAACTGTCATGAGGGTTATCTATGTCTACCCACAAGAACCTCAAGGCATCTCGATCCTCTTCGTGAATGAGTATTTGCAGGAAAGCTTTCGAGATGTCTGCAGAAAAGGCTATTTTTGTTTCGCGGAAACGAAGTAACACGTCAAAAAGTTCAGGGTTGAGCTTTGGTCCCGTTTCTAAGCAGTCGTTAAGAGATGGTACATTTGCAGCATGAGAAGACGCATCATGAACGACTCTGATCGGTGTCGTCGAGCTACTTTCGCGAATGACGCAACGGTGAGGCATGTAGTATACGCGAGCCCCTTGTGTGTTTTCCAAATCGACCTTTTCAATTACTCCATTGTCCAGCTGGCTCTTGAAAATGGAATTATACTCCAGGAAGCGTTGTGGGTCTTTTTTGAGCTTGTTTACCAAACTTGACGTACGTTTGACAGCAACGGCGTAATTATCCTCCAAATCAAAGTCAATAGTTTTCCATGGCAAGCGGACCTTATAACGACCATTTTCATGAATTGTGGTATCTTCAAATCGCTGTAATTGCTCTTTTGCAGATAGGGAGTCGTCGTCGTCCCTTACAAAAATCTTCTTAAGAACTCTTAAGAAAATTCCTTGGGAAATTTCTTTGGAAATCCTTAAGGCATTCTTTAGGAAATTGGGGAATATTGGCCATTTTTTCTTTGGAAATTACTTTGGAAATATCTTTGGAATTTTCTTGGGAAATATCTTTGGAGTTTTCTTGGGAAAATCTTTGGAATTTTCTTGGGAAATGTCTTTGGAATTTACTTGGGAAATGTCTTTGGAATTTACTTGGGAAATGTCTTTGGAATTTACTTGGGAAATGTCTTTGGAATTTACTTGGGAAATATCTTTGGAATTTTCGTGGGAAATGTCTATGGAATTTTCTTGAGAAATATATAGGGAAGATTATGGGTTAATTCATTTAGTCACTTGAAACGAGGATAGTTCTCACATGGAAAACCATATCCCAATACTGGGAGTGTAGTTCTTATATGCTGAACTACACCCTTTATAGCGAGGGAAGTTCTCGCATGCAGCGTGAAATTGCTTATAAAGTCAGACATTTAATCGACTTAAAAACATCCGTAAACGGCAGAAAGTTTTAAACCTGTCCAATTGTATGGGGTACTAAGTGGGTTTTGGAGGCTTTAATGCCCAAGCAGTAGATACAGACGTTGTTGTTAAATTTAATAATGTATATTCACTGAGAGTTTTTCGAGTATCAGAAACGCGTTTAACCTAATTTTCTCTACAATGTTTTTTAAAAAATATTTATTTTGGACTCTAATTACGCTCGAAATAAAGAAAAAACATGCCATAAGAGAATTAAGCAAAAATTCCGACTGACAGCTTAGATTCCCTGTAAATCTAAACATAACGATTTTAATTACTCTTATTTTACTTTTAATCTATTTCATCCTTTACATAAACACCTCACGGATTATTAAAGGCAAAAAAAACAAGTCGGGAAAACCAAAATATTACCTCTCCGTGTCGAGAAGATTATATAACCTTAAGTATCCAATGAAAACGTCGACCTTTTGCCCTCATCCTTTCCCGCGCTTTGCGCTTCCGCATTTCATCCTTACTCTCAACATTATCTTCCTCCATTTTACATATAAAAATCAAATACTCACAAAAAGAAGTGGCAAAAACCTGCTGGCTCTTTACAACCACTTAATTTGACTTAATATCCAATTTCCAACAACAATAATATACCGGTAGTTTAATTGACAACCTACTAGCATCGAAATTCTCATAAGGAATGGCTCCCGCGGATAAAAAACGGCAATTTTCAACTAGGTGGGCGTTATCTCATAAGATTTGAAAAATATCATTTGTCTTTTTTACCAATGCCTAACCGTTTGGATTTTTTAAAGCAGTCTTAGCACCAAAAAATATTTTTGAATGAGGATAAAAAAGGTCTGTCCTCTCGTAATTTTTTAAGCTTTTATCATGATTACTCTATACAACAGTAACAAGGAGTATAAACGCATTAGCGGAAGCAGTATTTTTTTCCCAAAACAATGTCGCTTATGTTTATGCAATGAATGAAATATATCACAATGCACGGGCCTTGATAGATATAGGAGGCAATGAAGGAAATATATCGCATGCACGGGCCTTGGTAGATATAGGAGGCAATGATAATCTCTCTCTTTGCACGAGAGGTTTATCTTTAATATTTAAATAAATATAATTATTTTTAATTATTTTAATCTTCAATAGTTAACATTAATAATAGTTAAATCGTTTAAAATAAAGTTATACTTATTATCTTCTCAAACTTTGCTAATATTGACGTTTAAAGTGAAGGGTACCCCTCTTCCCGCTTTCTTCAAATTTTGGGGTATATATACGATTCGTTTCCATTATAATAGTAAGGAAAAACCGCAAATGCGAAAACCTTTGGTAGCGATCCTACCTTAGGGAGGCTAGACGTTTCTCGTAACCCTAGCTGATCGCCGCGTATATCCTAAAACCAAACGATGATAATGGAGTAGAAGCCAATGATACAGATTGGTGTCTATGTGGAATAGACGGAAGACCAGTGGATGGTGGTGTTAGAAGGCAGTGTAAGTGCAGACGGGTGTCAATGTGGGATTGACAAAGATTAGAAGCCAGTATGTACAGACTGGTGTCCACGTGGAATGGACGAAGACCAGAAGATGGTGGTGATTAGCAGCCAGTAAGAACAGACTAGTGTCCGTGTGGTATGGACAAAGACCAGAAGATTGGTGGTGTGAGAACTCAAGTAGAGGAGCCATTTCCGTGACTGTGAAAGCAGTTCGGAAATGGCGAACACGTTTGCTCCGATACGCAAACTGCGAACGCGGTCACGTGGGTGTAACAACGGACAGACAGACACACACACAGACAGACAGACACACACACAGACAGACAGACACACAGACAGACACGGCCGTTACAGAACCTCTCCTGGACTACGTCACACGGAGAGGTAAAAAGATAAAAAAAAGAAAACAATAGGTAAATAAAACATTCCATTTCAGCGCTTGCTGAGTCTTATAGCTACGGGACAAGCCTTCGTGAAACGTTTTTAATTTTTTTAACCATCAAGTTAATGTCTATCTAGGAAAACTTTAGCTAAACAATTAGGGTAAAAATATTGTTTAGATAATTATATGTAAAGCATAATTGCAATATATCTGGCCCTTTGAAATTCATCTCTAAAATTCTAAACTAATTTCGTTGGAAAATAAACCCTAGACCTTCTTTAGAAATTTATCTCTTGAATTCCAAACGAATTTCATTGGAAAATAAACCCTAGATCTTCTTTGGAAATTTATCTCTAGAATTCTTAAAGAATTTCTTAGGAAAATAAACCCTATTATCTCAATAATTCCTAACGAATTTCTTTGGGAAATTAACCCTAGACTTTCTTTGGAAATTGATCTCAAGAATTCCTAAGAAATTCGTTGGAAAATATTCCCTAGACGTTCTTTTGGAAATTTATCTCTAGAATTCCTAAATAATTTCTTTAGAAAATAATCCCTAGACCTTCTTAGGAAATTTATCTCTAGAATTTCTAAAGAATTTCTTTAGAAAATAATCCCAAGACATTCTTTGAAAATTTATCTCTAGAATTCCGAAAGAATTTCTTTAGAAAATAATCCCAAGAAGTTCTTAGGAAATTTATCTCTAGAATTCCTAAAGAATTTCTTTAGAAAATAATCCCAAGACCTTCTTAAGAAATTTATCTCTAGAATCCCTAAAGAATTTCTTTAGAAAATGATCCCAAAACATTCTTTCGAAATTTGTCTCAAGAATTCTTTAGGAAATTCCAAGGAAGTCTTTGGAAATAGTTTCTTTAGAAAATTATCCCAAGGGCTCCGCAGGGTTCCAAAGAAATTCCTTTAGAACTCTTAAGAAGATTTTTGTAAGGGGTCTATCGCGTATGACTCAGTTTCCCAGAATTTGCGAAGCTCCGTTAGAAGGACGTCTTCTTGGGGTTCATGCGTTGAGACGCACATAATTGCGACCGTGTTGATTCCCAAAGAGTGAGAAGAAACCGCTGCAGGACCGAGAAGTGTCCAGCCAAAGATTGTTTCGAATGCCGTCAATTTATGACCGATTTGCTCGCTTTTACCGCTGCTTACTGCCCAAAGAAAGTCTGCTCCGATTAATACATCAACCATTTGTGGAGCGCGATTTCCTGACGTGACTGGGGTAGTAGAGTCGGCCATAGGATAACCTCTGCTTTGCATTTCATGAACGACTTCTTCGCTTGGAATTGAGAAACATGAACCACATATTTCCGGTGTTTCATAAGCTTCTATGATTACGTGCTTCTTCGGGTCATGGCGACTTCCTAGACGCAATTTTACTTTCTTTCTTGTTGCTCTTACGGGCTTAGTACTTCCGAAACTAGATGTTTCAAGAATTTCTTCGCCTATGATTTCTAGGCCCAATTCCTTGGCAAGACCTTCTTTCACATACGTTACTTGGCTTCCGCTATCTAGGAGGCAACGTACGTGTTTAGTGCGAGTTCCGACTGGATTTCTGGCTTCAACTAAAGCGGTTTGAAGAAGGATAGCTCCCTTGTTTTTATGGATTCCTGTCGTCATCTGTGTAGCTTGGTTTACATCGTCAGCGCTTGACCGAGTATCAGAGCTCATAGGAGCCTTGGGATCTACATCCCCCATAGATGCTTCATCACAAAGTGTCACATGATGGGCTCTGTGACATCTTTTACAGTTGCGAAACCTCGTCCTACAATCTTTCGCCTGGTGACGTTCTCGTAAGCAGCGAAAACAACGTTTCTTCCTGATTAGGACTGCCTTTTTCTCGTCCAGTGACAATTTGTTACATTTCGTAGTGCTATGATCGTTGACATCACAGAATAGACAAGGTCTGGCTTCAGTCGCAACAGTCAAGGAGGAACCACTTGTTGGTTTTTCTAATTGTCTACTCCCTGATTTTGATTGGCGGTGAGAGACTGTTTGTTCAGGATGAGACAGTTTCTTCTCTTGCTCGGCAGGTTTGGATAAAACCGAAGCGCGCTCTCTACTTGCTATTTCTAGGTGTAGAAATGACATTAATGCTTCAATCTTTAACTGTTCTTCCGCATGAGCTCGACTTAAGGCGAGGGTAATTTCTTCAGGCAGTCGCTGAGTAATTATAGGACATAATAAACTGCCGTACGAGCTATCGACTACTCCGAGTGATTGCAAACTTCTAACTTGAACTGTACACGAATCGTACAGCTTTCTGAGGCTTTGAACATCATTCGCTTTTTTGACTGCCGGCAGGTTTAGAAGATTGTTCATATGTTCGCTTATGATTAAAGTGGTTCGTCCGAACCTGTCTTTTAACGTGTTAATTGCGGCCTCATAGTTCTCTGAGGTTAAAGCTAAACCTTGTACAGCTCTGTAAGCCGGTCCTTCCAGATAAGATAGTAAATAATTGAACTTATCTGTTTGGCTGATCCTCTCATTGTGATGAATAGCGCCCTTAAAGTGTGACCAAAAGCGTTGCCAGTCGCTGATCGCTCCACTGAATTTTCTAATCTCTAGTTTAGGAAGTTTGACCGTAGTAGTAGTTCTGTCGAACCTTCCGCGCGCAGCTCCATGATCCGAGTTTGTATCGTCGTCCGCTTCAGTGTAGGGTTGGTTAACTTGATTTTGGTGGAAAAGACGGGCAGCTTGAACCATGGCGGCTTTTCCTCTTGATATCATGACTGTGAGGTCATCAACTTACTCTTGCGATACTTGATAGTCTCTCTCTAGTTCCGTAGTATCTTCGTATAGCGTCTCGAGTTCTTCGTCGATCTCAGTTAAGAGTGCATGTTTCGCTTCCAAAACGTTCACATAACCTTCAATAGTACCAAAGTCCTGTGGCGCTTGTTGTAGCGCAAGTTCGAGTTGATTTCTTGCACGCGTAGTTGCCGATTTCACACTCGACCGTTTGGATTTCCATTTAGCTACGGCATCCATATTGATGTCGTAATGATGTCGTAAAAGACACGTTCACGTTCACGTTCAGCAAAGTTCAGTTCCGTTCACGCAATGAGAGTTTGTTAGTCCACCACTATTACTAATACATGTCCCGGGTTTCGCGAACCAAAATGTTAAATCTGAGTACTGAAGATCTAAAGGTTTCTATTGTTTGTCTCAAGGTGCTTTAAATGTAGTAATAAGGTAGGGTAAAGAATTCATCATTGAAACGTTGATTAGATTAAACTGTTTTTAATAATTGAACATCAAAATAAATGCGAGTTCTGAGGTATAGCCTATACATAGTTATAGCTATAAGATGCTTCGCGTTGCGCGACTATTCGAGAACTGAATTTCCTTTTCAAAAATGGGTGTACAAAATATGTTCAACACAATACAAAAAATCAGAGGGGAAACGGCTCGGCTTGGAAAAACCAGTGAGTCACCTATCTGGGCTCTAAGAATCTAGGTAGCTGAGTAAAGATTTCACAATAACATTCCAAGCCAACTCGTTTTTCTCCACAAGTTAAGGTACATAGATATAGAAAATATAGATGTAACATGGATATAAGAAATATACGTAAAGTTCCATTTTTTAACCCGAAATCCCATATTTTATGTCGGTTGGAGTAAGAAAGGACTAGGTCGGCTGCTCAACTCCTTACCAACTAACATGGGTTTTTATCAAAATAACAACAATTAAGGGACAAGAGGTCGGCATATCCGACTACCTACCGATCATACTAAAGATTTCAGATTTAGTTATAATGAAGCTTCTTCCGCGTTTGAGTCGGTTCGAGGTAGATTCGTCGGTTTATGGTCTAGTCGGCACTTACAACTGAAGTCCGACTCTTATCCAACTTCAGATACTAGCTCCGCTTTGAAGTCGGCCGTGAGAACAAACAAAATGAGTTGGCTGATAGTTACATTTTATGTCGGTTGGTGTAAGAAAGGATTAGGTCGGCTGCTCAACTCCTTACCAACTAACATGGGTTTTATCAAAATAACAACAAGGGACAAGAGGTCTGCATATCCGACTACCTACCGATCATACTAAAGACTTCAGATTTAGTTACAATGAAGCTTCTTCCGCGATTGAGTCGGTTCGAGGTGCATTCTTCGCTTTATGGCCTAGTCAGCACTTAGGACTAAAGTCCGCCTCTTATCCAACTTCAGATACCAGCTCCGCTTTAAAGTCGGCCGTGAGAACAAACAAAAAGAGTTGGCTGATAGTTATATTTTATGTCGGTTGGAGTAAGAAAGGACTAGGTCGGCTGCTCAACTCCTTACCAACTAACATGGGTTTTTTTTTGATCAAAATAACAACAAGGGACAAGAGGTCTGCATATCCGACTACCTACCGATCATACTAAAGACTTCAGATTTAGTTACAATGAAGCTTCTTCCGCGTTTGAGTTGGTTCGAGGTAGATTCGTCGGTTTATGGTCTAGTCGGCACTTACATCTCAAGTCCGACGCTTATCCAACTTCAGTTACTAGCTCCGCTTTGAAGTCGGACATGAGAACAAACAAATAGAGTTGGCTGACAGTTACATTTTTTTTCGGTTGTTGTAAGAAAGGATTTGGTCGGCTGCTCAACTCCTTACCAACTTACATGGGTTTCTTATCAAATAACAACAAGGGTCGAGAGGTTGGCATATCCGACTACCTACCGATCAATACTAAACATGTCAGATTTCGTTATAATGAAGCTTCTTCCGCGTTGAGTCGGTTCGAGGTAGATTTGTCGGTTTATGGTCTAGTTGGCACTTACAACGGAAATCCGGCTTTTATCCAACTTCAGTTGCTAACTCCGCTTTGCAGTCGGCCTTGACAACAATAGAATAGAGTAGTCTGATAGTTACATTTTAAGTCGGTTAATGTAATGAAGGATTATGTTGGCTTCTCGACTCCTTACCAACTAAAATGCGTTTTTATCAAAGTGCACTAGTGTAACAACGGTTTAAGATTATCTTAAACATTAATATAAATATAATTAATATTATATATTTTCTTTGATAATTATTAACCTTATTGCGCGTTACATCGTTTAAAAAATAACTATTGAACATTCTTGAGAGACTAGACTAATATTGACGTTTGAAATGAAGTATACGCCCATTGTTGTCTTACTCCAATCGGTACATAAGGTTTCGAATCTTAGTAATGGATAATAACAGCACAATTGCGTGAACCATTGGTGGTAAATGCACCATTGGGAAACTAGAAGTTTCTTGTAACCCTAGCCGATCTCTAACCTTAACGATGATGAAGGAGTAGAAGCCAGTAAGTACACACTGGTGTCCATGTGGGATGGAAAAATGACCAGATGAAAGTGGTGTTTAGAAGACAGTAACTACAACCCTTAAAGCCGACCATAAACAAGCCAAAAGCCGACCATAAACAATCCTAAAGCCAACCATAAACAATCCACAAAACCGACCATAAACAATCCATAAAGCCGACCATAAACAATCCATAAAGCCGACCATAAACAATCCATAAAGCTAACCATAAAAAGTCCACAAAACCGACCATAAACAATCCATAAAGCCAACCATAAACAATCCACAAAACCGACCATAAACAATCCATAAAGCCGACCATAAACAATCCACAAAACCGACCATAAACAATCCATAAAGCCTACCATAATCAAGTCTTAAAGCCGACCCTAAACAAGCCATAAAGCCGACCATAAACAATCCGTAAAGCCGACCATAAACAATCCGTAAAGCCTACCATAAATAATCCGTAAAGCCGACCATAAACAATCCACAAAGCCGACCATAAACAATCCATAAAGCCGACCACAAACAAGCCATAAAGCCGACCACAAACAAGCCATCAATCCGACAAATAACAGTCGATAAAGCCGACCGCAATTAGATTAATAATCCGACCATAACCAGATAACAAAGCCGACTTCTTGTTTGATAATGTAAGAGCTGGACACGCTTACCCCAGTAACACGAGTGTTCCGCGTTCGAGTCGGTTCGAGGTAGATTCGTCGGTTTATGGTCTAGTCGGTAGTTACGACTAAATTCCGACTCTTATCCAACTTCAGTTGCCAACTCCGCTTTGCAGTCGGCCGTGAGAACAATAAAATAGTGTTGGCTGATAGTTGTATTTTAAGTCGGTTAATGTAATGAAGGATTAGGTCGGCTGCTCGACTCCTTACCAACTATCACGCGTTTCTATCAAATAAAAGATAACAATAAGGGACTAGAGGTCGACATATCCGACGGCCTACCGATCACACTGAACATTTCAGATTTCGCTGTAATGAAGCTTCTTCCGCGTTTGAGTCGGTTCGAGGTAGATTCTTCGCTTTATGGCCTAGTCAGCACTTACGACTAAAGTCCGACTCTTATCCAACTTCAGATACCAGCTCCGCTTTGAAGTCGGACGTGAGAACAAACAAATAGAGTTGGCTGATAGTTACATTTTATGTCGGTTGGTGTAAGAAATGATTAGGTCGGCTGTTTAACTCCTTACCATCTAACATTGGTTTTTATCAAAATAACAACAAGGGACGAGAGGTCGGCATATCCGACTACCTGCCGATCATACTAAAGATTTCAGATTATGAAGCTTCTTCCGCGTTTGAGTCGGTTCGAGGTAGATTCGTCAGTTTATGGTCTAATTGGCACTTACAACTAAAGTCTGACTCTTATCCAACTTCAGGTACTAGCTCCGATTTGAAATCGGACGTGAGAACAAACAAACAGAGTTGGCTGATAGTTACATTTTAAGTCGGTTGGTGTATGGAAGGATTAGGTCGGCTGCTCAACGCCTTACCAACTAACATGGGTTTTTATCAAATTTACAACAAGGGTCGAGAGGTCGAAATATCCGACTACCTACCGATCAATACTAAACATTTCAAATTTCGTTATTTTAAGCATAAGAAAATAATATATAGCTCCCTATAAGTATGAAACTCTCCATTTAAGCCATGTAAACAGCATTTTCTTCCATTGCAATTTGTAAAAAGTTTCTAATGCCACCTATTAAGAGCTTTTGGCGTTAAAAAGTTGAAATATTTGTTTAGAAAATTTTCAAATTTTATATCGTAATTAAATAGTTAAAAGTCTTGAAATTATTATTATGATAATTATAACTGATTAAGTACATTGCAAAATTATCAAAATAAATTAATAGATGGCGCCTACACTGGTACGAGGTAAGGAGTATCTTGTGTCTCTACTTGCGCGGCGATATTTCCCCGGCCCATCGTGCCTTTCGCGGGCACCTTAGGTGGCGACGATGGTTTCGCCCCCCTTTTACTCGTAGTACCGAAACTTCTCCCACGGGGCGTAAAAGCGTAAGCGCGCCAAATTTGGAGCAAATGCTGTAGTATGAAATTGTATTACGTTTCATACTTATAGGGAGCTATATATTATTTTCTTATGTTTTAAGACAAATCAAAGATACTTGGATTTGTATTACAAACAAAACATAAAATAAAATTTTAGAATCAACAATATAGTATAATATGTTTATTCACCTTGATATAAATATAAATCTCTCGTTTTAAGTATCATTTTAAAGTAACATTAAAGAAAATGTTACGGTTTACGGCCTATTTTGGCTTTCCCTTAAATTTACATAAGCCTTTAAAACCGTTTCCACGGTTAACTCATTGCTACTTCGTTTTTATCGGAGATAACTGCAGTGTACACTAACGTTAAGTGCAGTCATTCATGACTATCTCCACTTTTCGTAAACCACCCAAGGTGCGGAATTCGGTCCAATGGGACCTCCCTTCTTTGGTTTCGGTTGAATTGGATTTCGGTCCAATGGGAGGGAATCTTTAGAGACACTTCGCATTACCTACAGTAAAAGATCTCTAAACCGACCTTTAAAAGGTTCTACAGCCGACCCTAAACAAGTCGTAAATCCGCCCATCAACAAGTCGTAAAGCCGACCATAAACAAATCGTAAAGTCGACCATAAACAAATCGTAAAGCCTACCATAATCAAGTCGTAAAGCCGACCCTAAACAAGCCATAAAGCCGACCCTAAACAAGCCATAAAGCCGACCCTAAACAAACCATAAAGCAGACCACAAAAGAGCCATAAATCCGACAAATAACAATCGATAAAGCCGACCGCAATTAGATTAATAATCCGACCATAACTAGATAACAAAGCCGACTTCTTGTTTGATAATGTAAGAGCTGGCCACGCTTACTTTTTAGAGTCGGTTTAAGTGCTGGCAAAATTTCTATCCCGACCTCATTTTGGAAATCCCGAAAATTTTCCGTGCACGTTTGAAAAGGTTGGAAAACCGCCGGACCGACCCATTTTCGGGTAGGACATTTCGACTGTCAAAAGGAAAGTCTACCGACCATTTTGCGGCAGTATAGGGCAGTGTCGGTTGAATCTCGAGCCGACTCCGTTGGCCCAACGTCGATTTTGCTACTGGGGTACTTTTTAGAGTCGGTTAAAGTGCTGGCCAAATTTCTACGGCCGGAAGTCGGGCCAACGCTTAAACGGATAGGACATTTCGACGGTCGAAATGAAAGTTTACCGACGCTTTTACGTCAGTGTTGGTTGGACCTCGAACCGACTCCGTTGGCCCAACGTCGATTTTGCTACTGGGGTGTTTTGACAAGCCCTTCCTTTGGGAAGATAGACGTTTCTCGTAACCCTAGCCCATCGCCGTGTATATCTTAACCCTAACGACGATAATGGAACTTCGAGCGCATTCCGGATATAGTATATACTTTTGCGCCGATTTGCCAGCTGCGAACACGGTCACAGACAGACACACAGACACGTACAGAATAATACCTCCCCGTGACGTCATCATCACTCTGAGAGAGGGAAATACCAGGGTTCGCTCACGACCAGGAAAAGTCAGGGAAATTGAAAATGGGTCTTAAAGGTCAGGGTAAAGTCGGGGAAATTAAAAATGGGCCTGAAAGGTCAATGAAAATTCAGGGAAATTGAAAATGAACCTGAGGGAAAAATTTATTAGAGGGGAAAGTCTGGATAAAAGTACCAGGGTGACCAGAAAATATGTTGTCTGAGATTTGATTACAACCACGAATTCGCTTTATATTTAACTTACTTAAAGTTAAACGAAATAGTTGGCTTATTTTTTTACCAATAAAAACTCTTGCACAAATTATTCGAGTGAATTTATATTGGGTTTCAGTATGAGACACACTATTATAACGTCTTTAATTACAAACAGAAGTTCGAATTAAGGATATCGGTGAAGTGACTTTCTTTAAAAGAGTGTTAGCAACATAGTGAGATTTCGCCCGACCTAGCTCTATTAAGTATCTTCATTTGGTTATTTTTAGAAACTTTCGCTTCACTATTTTTAAAATACTTAGTCACGTTTTCTCTTAAATTGTAGGATAATTCGCGTGCCATACTATGACACGCGTATTATCCTATAATTTCGACAATTTTATATAATAATTAGTTTCAAAATTTATATTTAAGCCATTAAAGTTATTTCAAATGGTCAGGGAAATTTCTGGAATGTAGTTAGGGAAAACCTGGAATAGTAATGAATTTTATTCCAAAACGTTTGTACGAACGCTGTAAACGGTAAAGTTTTTTCTATGGGAAGCTAACTCTTGGAAGCTAGTTTATGATTCACTCACGATAAGACCTATGTGCATTCACGAATACCTCGTAATTAGTTTAAAATTCAGATTAGTTCGAGAATTCAAAGAAAATTTCAAGTTTTCACCTCCGACCATTCGCGAAACGCCTTTATTTCTTGTTAATAAAATTTCGGGTGGTACGCTCTATGTCCAATAAAACTGAGTGCGAGATTTGGTTGAAATTGCACGCAATGTAACAATCATGGCGGTTAAGATAAACAGTGTGTGCCTCGAAAATATTATTACAAGAAGACAGGGCGTTACGCGATTGGTCGGAGATACAAATTTCAAATTATCCATGAAATGTTTCATTATGCAGATTGGTATTATAATTGGTAGAAAAATCTATTAAAAAATTACTCAATTTTCCTTTTCACCCTCCCTTTAAGATGCAACTTAAGTGGGTGAAATTAGACAAACCCTAAAAACCACGTTTGCTTGACTTCAGATTTTGTAGGCCTACATACACTGTAAAAAAGTGAGGTTCATCTTTGATTGCTTAGGCGTGCATAGCCCCGACACTGTGGTGGTACGCTTTAACATTCAAATTTGAATAAATTCTTTGCGTTCAAATTTGAATAACTTCTTTGCGTTCAAATTTGAACAGAACACTATTGTTCAAAATTAAACGCTCACGCATTTATATTTGAACGGTGCTAAGAGGTTAGTATATCGTGTAAATTTAGGCACGAAACCGCTCAAATTAAATTGGAAAATTAAACGTTCAATATTGTATCTTTATGCATTCATTATTGAGCAACATCGCAGAGCTTGATCAAGCGTTCAAATTCAATTTCTTACCTTTAAAATTAAGCAGTTCACCATTTAACAATACATGGTGGACAAGCGTGTGATGAAGCACTGAAATTTGACGTTGAATTTTGAACAGCTTGGAGAAATTTGATTTCAAATTTCATCGCTGAATGCCTTATGGTAGGGCATACTATATTAAATATAGTAAACACACTGATAAGGAAGAAATCTAATGTGTTTAAAGCTTGTACGGGTGAATTTGAAACACATAAACTATAATCGTTGTGTTAAATAATAATTCAGTTGTATGAAGAAAGTCTGCACTTAAGGAAAGCGTTCATTATCAAGTTCTTTCCGATTTTAACGTTGTAGCAATAAGTTATATTATCAAACTATTTGAAGGCCTATGTAAATATAAGGGAAAGGTGAAATACGCAATAGTCCGTAACATTTCCTTTGATATTATTGTATAATGATGTTTATACAGGCAAATATATATTTTATTCAAGGTAAATAAGCAAGTTATAATAAATTGTTGAGAAGTTATTGTATTTTTAATGAAAGCTTTGTTTGTAGTACAAATTTACAGCAGCGGAATCAAGTAATTTTAGGGCAGAATAAATTTTTTTGGCACACCTTTTGCGATTGAACAATTTCGTTCTCGTGTGAACGCCAATATCACTCTCGTTTGAACGCCCATATCACACTCGCTTGAACGCCCATATCGCATTCGTTTGAACGCCCATAATGCACTCGTTTGAAAGTCAAAAAGTTCTTATTTGAATACCTAAAACGCTCTTGTTTTAATACTAATACTAATACAATCCTATTAGAACGCCAAAACGACCGTATCTGAACGCCAAAACGACCGTATCTGAACGCTTCATTAGCAAATGGCGGTTATTCAAAATTGAAATGGAATGAGATAAAGATTCATTTTTGAATGGTAATGTATAAGTTGTTCAAAAATGAATGATTGAGTTAAGTTTTGATCGACATGACGGTAGTTTGATCAAAAATAAATGCTCATGACTGGTTTTGAACGCCTAAAACACCCCATGCTCAAAATTGAATGTCTCTGTTTAAATGTGAACGCGTCAATAGAGGCTTGTTCAAAATTTAACGGTCACTATCAGTTTTGAATGCCAAAAGCACGCTTATTTTTTACAGTGTATTGTTGACTTGCCGAAATTTCGAAACAGTAATAAGAAGTGACCTTGCAGCAATTTAGCAATCAGGCAAATAAATTTCCTGAACTAATATATAATGGGAAACTAATCTTTCATTGACTCTGCTACGACGTATTGGAAATTAAAATTTTAATCCATTGTAAGACACAAAATCTAAAATAATATCTGTTTTTAATTATCGTCCCAAATTTTCAATAACTCGTAATACATTTCAGGGCATAATATTGGAAAATGAAGATATTTTTGATAAGTCAAAAAATGTTCGCATTTTTGTAGGAATTTTAAAGAGCAAAAAATATATGACCTCGATTGAACTCGTTATCGGATTACACGTTTTTCAACGACAAAATTCTGATCGATTCTAAATTTCTAACGCCCCTCCCTCCACCAAAAGCCTTCCTTTCTTCCTTTTCTTCATAACAAGGTGGGTAGGCCACTTAAAACTTTTCACGCACATCAGGGTTCAAAATAAAAAACCAGCGGGTTTTGTAGGGTTTTACAAATCATAAAAAATCATCAAAAAAGCCACTTAATAAAACCTATCACTAAGATCTTCAATTATGATGAATTTGAATGCTAGAATAATTTCTTTTTAAAGATATTTGTTGTTGTAACTTTAAAAGTACCATTTTATATTATTTATTGTTTTTTAAGAAACATTTTAAGACTTTTTTATTGAGCATGAACTTTTGAATGACAATTACTACCATGCATGCATCTGCTAAAGATAAAACCCAAAAAACCCAAGTTCCCAATAAAACCCGGTGGGCTGGGCATTTTTCTAAAAACCCGGGTTTTTTTTTTGAACCCTGATGCCCATATGCCTGGAATTTCATTCATTTATTATAAGAAGACCCCGGCTTTATTAATTATTATTATATTGGCTATTTCAATATAATAATCATATTAGAAATATAGTATTATTTCACTTAAACTGAATTATTATTGAAATGACAAATTTGTTCAAAATAAAAATCGAACAACATCATTTACTTCCACCTCCCATGCATATGTAATAACGCTTTGAGAATGATGATATCAGTTTTCCCTCATACGTTGAGTACGTCGATTTCAGTTTTAACTGTTACTTTGTTTTTCTTCTCCGTCAATTGGAGTTCGAGGGACCTGAACGTAACTGTATTTTTTGCCCTTGACAAAGGAAGCCATAATAGGTGATTATCAGGGTTGTTGATTTTTTTTATTTTTTTAAAAATCAATAAAATCGATTTTTGTTATTTAAATTGGATTTTTTGATTTTTATTGATTTATTGATTTTTTCGATTTATTTTATTTTTCAATTTTTATTGATTTATTTGATATTTTTCGATTTTTATTGATTCATTTGATTTTTTCGATTTTTATTGATTCATTTGATTTTTTCGATTTTAATTAATTTGTTTTTTTTTTCGAATTTTATTGATTTATTTGTTATTTTCGATTTTTATTGAACTAGAGTTAGTAAATTACAAACCTGAAATCTTTTGAGTCAAAATTAACCATAAACAAAATAATAATGTGATGTCATTTAAGTAGCTATTAGATATTTTCTACAGAGTTATTCTTATTGTTACATTCAAATGCTTGTACAAAAAAACTAGACCAGTTTTTCATTTCCTAGCCTGTTTCGAATCTTACTCCAGTTAAAATTGACCACATGAGCGGTAAGACAAACAGAAATATGCCAAAATCATGATTGTTTTTAATTAGAGGCCTTTACTAGTCAAGTTTCTTAAACTATTTCTTGAAATCTTAGAAAACATTTTAAAAAAATTAAATAAATATTTGATTTTAATAAAATGATTTTTTTAAACATCATTTTAATAGTCTCTAATCTAAGAATGTTAATGATCCTTTATCTAGCAGAAGTTTACCTAAGATGGAAATGTACAGTAATTAAAAATGTGTTCTAAATTGCATGCAATTCAGAATACCGATTTTTTTACGGAGCCTGTATTGATAGCCTACTTCAATTCAATCTAAATAAATGTTGACCTGAAGATAATTTTCATTAATCGTAATGTGTTAAATTTTACTCGATTTTTCTGAAAATATGCCAATAAATAGTTTATGGGGCATGTTGTCTTTAATACGCACGGTTATATCTCTAATGGTTAAGGATCTTTCATTCACGCTTTGAGCCTGGAACTGAATGCATTGTGATATATAAAGGCATCGTCATCATGGGAGATAAATCGAGCAGAAATCCGAACGGAATGTGAAGAGCGCACGGCCGCCAGATCATTACGGCCTCTTCTTTCTTCTTCCTTCAGAGTTTCTTTAGATCTGTCTTTTTACCTCAACCTCGCCAGATTCTCATTCAAAGAGCAACAAGATTGGCGATGCCCTAATCATTCCGAAAACAAAAATAAAAGATTTCTAGAACTGGTTTTCATTACAAACTTGAACACCCTATTAGAGACAAATATCAGAATATGAGACAGTAACATCAGCATCTGATTCATGTTGCCTCTGAGTCAAGTAAAAATATATTTAGTAATGGACTCCCGGCGGTGTAATAAGACAATAGTTGCGTATGAATATTTCCGCGAGTGTAAGAGCAAACCGAACTACATTGCATGACCTATAGGAAGTCTATGACCAACTAGAACAAGAATATTCAAACTGCCTTACAAGTTCAAAAGATATTTCCCATAAGTTTGTCTTTGGTTACTGAGAGCTTGTTATAAAGAGACGTAGATGAAACGTCATAGATTCTAGTGAAGCGACGCCTGGTGAAGCGCTGTCAAAGGCTTAGTACAGACTAAATTGGACTATGACCTGCAAAACGCGTGTAGTCAATTCTAGCTTGTCGTTCTCAAACTACCTGTCAGTAAGTGTCTAGCATTGCGAAGTGTCATACTTACGGTACATATCTTATAAACTTGTTAATTGCAATACCTCAAAAGCCGACTTGGATACTTTCATCGAAAATAAAACTACAATGTAATATAAAACTCGAGGGCTGATTGGTTTTCTTTGAAAGAATTTAGAGAGGCAACAAGGTTTGTCGTGATGAACTTCGTAGTGGGCAATACGACACTCCCATTGCCTGCCACACTTTCTCCTGTTTCTATTTTGGTTGTGCAATAAAAAGGTTATAAATGGTTATTAAATAATATTGTAAGTAAACATAATCGTACTTTTGAATAATGTATTTATTATATTATCATATAAATGCTCTAGCAAGTAAAAAAGAAGTTGGATTTATGATTAAAACATGGTTTCCGCTGAAAATCTGGTTTATATTCTCAATGAAAGTTATCCTTGTTTCATGCTACCATTGGTGAAGTTTTAAATGCAGGGAGTAACATATTATGATTCTAGAGTTGCCCATTTCTCCAATTTTACTAAAAAACTCCTATTAAAAGTAATGGCCCGTTTATTTAGAAATTCCCCTTAATGTGAAATACATATCATGCTTATTAATGGTGAGTGATAATTAAAATTATCTAACTTCTAATATTCGAGATTAACACAGCACTTTTGTAATGTATTATCTTCTCGGACTGGTTTATTTCGGGTGCGGTTCTCAAAGTTTTTCGTGCAAAAAGAAGATTGGAAGAAAGAGCTTTAAAAGTATTTGCATGGCGTAAGAAAAGTAGGTAATGAGCAGATCGTTGCCTAGATTTGGAAAACTGAAGAAGAGCCATTCGGAATCCATTTGGTGCAGCTTTTATCTCTCGTCTCGCCAATGAACACCAACTATCTTTAGCCAAGCTGAAGCCAACCCACATCGTTTGCCCATTCAATAGCATTGCTTTACCTACAAGTACGAGATAGCGTTACTTTTTGCTTTGGAGATTTTTCTAACACGTAGCCACTCGATTCTTGGCCGGAAATAGTTTCACTTCTATTGGTCGCCGAATTAAGTCGCGCTAATTTCACATAGAATTAAATACTCGAATAACTCATGTTTGACCTCATTTAAATGAAAGGTATTATTAAAGGCACATAGAAATAACAGAGAGAAGTACTATGCGCGGATGGAAACATTTCCTAGTGACCAGTATTCAAGTATGACCTTTTTCTGTCAACCATCTTTGGTAAACCAATCAGCACTCTTCTTATCGGAAAGGTGAATAGGATGGAGAGGTTGGGTTCAGTGGGACTGACCATACATGTTTATGGATGAAAGCGTAACATAGTGCCCATTGTGAGTTTACGAGACAAAGTCTCTCTACTCCTTGGTTTCTTTATTCGACCAATCAACACACTACTTCAATATTATGTTATCTTTTTCAGTTTCTCTACTAAGAAAATAGTTAATTCAGTTTGCCAACTTGCTCCTTCTATTATTCATACGCGTATTTTCCCTTAGAGAACCACGAAAAAAAGAGAACATTCAACTATGAATTTAGTTGGATCACTTCTAGGCCTATTTGCCTTTGACATACGTTATTTTGCTAATTTCAAGATACTATCCTCAGCTACTGTAATGTAGAAATTATTAAAAACCTTTAAATGAATAATAAACTATAATCTCTATCTTAACTCTAAATTTCAATTCTTTAAAGCAATCCAAATTTCAATTCTTTAAAGCAATCCAAATTTCAATTCTTTAAAGCAATCCAAATTTCAATTATTTAAATTCAGTTTTCAAAATAAAAACTAAAACCAATACAAATTTAAGGATGGGTATTTATCGCATGGGGTCCATGGAACGCTGGCGTTCATGAAACCTTGCGGAAACAAATACCATTCCTCTTAAACCTTATGGACGCAGTTAATCTTAACTTAGGCCCATCCGTTCCGCTAAGCGTTGACCCCGCCTATACAATTCTTAAGTCTCCTCTGGACCTTCTAAAGTACATTCCTCTCTGGTTTAAATATTTAAGAAACTTATAGAGTTGCCAAACCAAATATTTTGTATAGTTTTAAGAAAGATGGAAACACCTGATTTTTATAAAAACAACTCTTCGAGAGGCCCATGACGTAGGTGAAGATTTAAGAGTTCCATGACGTGGTTGAGACCCTGACTCGGACACAAAATCAAGTAAAGGGGTTTTTCAAGAAAAGCCCCAGAAAGACGATGTAACGAGGGAAGATTGACGAAAAGAACGAAGGTTGAGATCACTTCTTTTTCTGGTCTCGAGGAGAGCCAGGCTTTTAAGACTGCCTGGTCATCGAAGGTCCATCGGGCCACCACGTTTACGTCGACCACGGTTAAAATTCAAAATTTAGTACTAAGTATGCTAATAAAAGGCATATGTGCAAATGCTTAGAAAACATAATTATCTCGTGCGCGAACGAAATACTTCGACAATTAATCTTACGCGACTGAAAGACATTCTTCTGTCTTGTGAGCGCCGAAATTAATTAAAACTTGTGCGCGAATACAGTTAAGACGGTGCTGTCTAACGAATCACCCTCAACATACTCTTTTTATTATTTCATAAACCAGTGGCTATTCTAAATTAGTAAAATCCCCTAGACTACGAACCTATTTTAAGTATCTCTTTTCCCCACAAGCCCCAATAAAAGCTCTTTGGAGCTAGCGAAAGTATTGTTCCGACCCTTGCTGGCAGGCTGGGCGACTTTTCTATCCCCTATTTCTCTTTTTTTAATTAAACTGTAAACCAAATTCTTACTAGATTTCTTTTATTCATAACCGGTATGCTATTTTATAAACAATGGAAAAAAAATCCGAAAATTATAAATTTACCGGGGTCATCTAATAATGAGTATAGTAATACAAATTCTAGTCACTAGAGGCCACGCAAAAGTGTAATCTGGCCGGGGCCATCTTGTTAGTAGGAGGCTTACACCGTAAAAACCCAAAAACGCTTTTGTACACGTGTTCAAAAATATATGCAACTCTGCGCACTCTCTCTGCAAAAACCACAGTATACTTAACCCTTAGTTGCCCCGCTTTCTTTCTAAATACTATAGTTTTCACTCCTAACAATGCCCGTTGACTTCAGAGTTTAGTTATGGTAATTTCTCGCATTCTTTAACGTTTATCCAAAGCATCGTTAATGAACGCCTCCGTGAAGAATTAAAGGGATCGACTAATCTGCTGAATGTCTGAACGTCTGAACTGCTGAAAATAGTAGAATTCCTACTACAAAATTCTCCCATCCTACCAAACCGTAAACTGTCTGAACCTTTTTTGACTATTTTGCTGAAATGCTGAATTCTGAACCGTGAATTTTGAAAATGAAGTAGAATGGAGACCGTCTGAACTTTTTTGACTATTTTGCTGAAATGCTGAATTCTGAACCGTGAACTTTGAAATTAATGTAAGATAGAGACCGTCTGAACTTTTTGACTAATTTGCTGAAATGCTGAATTCTGAACCGTGAATTTTGAAAATGAAGTAGAATGGAGACCGTCTGAACGTTTTTGACTATTTTGCTGAAATGCCGAATTCTGAACCGAAATTAATGTAAGATAGAGACCGTCTGAACCTTTTTGACTATTTTGCTGAAATGCCGAATTCTGAACCGAAATTAATGTAAGATAGAGACTGTCTGAACCTTTTTGACTATTTTGCTGAAATGCTGAATTCTAGATCTCACTAATAAAAGCAGAATCTACAAAAATTATGAAATTTATGCTAATAATATTTGAAAAGGTGGGTTTTAATTGAGAAAAAATTAGGAAAAGGTCCCATTTTATTTGTGTTGTAAATGAAGTTAGCATCTAAATTCTGGAAAAGGTGGATTTTAATTGAGAAAAATTTCAGAAAAGGTCTCATCTTATTTGAGTATAAAAATTTTGGAAAAGGCAAATTTTAGTTCAGAAAGCCTAGTTACTTAAAAACCAATTAGTGCCTTTTCCCCAAAATATTGGTTTAATGCTTTTTTTGGAAACTAAAATATCGCTAATGTAATTTTCGCAACTTCCCGCTTATATTCTCCTTTTCCTTATTTTTGGAATTTCTAAAATTTTCTTCACACAATAATTTGGAAATTTCTCAGATTACTTTACCAAAAATGAATGGTTTTGGTAAATTCTGTATGTCCTAAAAATACCATAGCTATACTTCTGTCGCCAGTCCTTGAAGTTCGTTTAGTTTGCCCTCCCCCCGGCATATTATAAATTCAGCATTTCAGCAAAATAGTCAAAAAAATTCAGACGGTCTCTATCTTACATTAATTTCAAAGTTCACCGTTCAGAATTCAGCATTTCAGCAAAATAGTCAAAAAGTTCAGACGGTCTCTATCTTACATTAATTTCGGTTCAGAATTCGGCAATTCAGCAAAATAGTCAAAAAAGTTCAGACGGTCTCCATTCTTCTTCATTTTCAAAATTCACGGTTCAGAATTTAGCATTTCAGCAAAATAGTCAAAAAAGTTCAGACGGTCTCTATCTTACATTAATTTCGGTTCAGAGTTCAGCATTTCAGCAAAATAGTCAAAAGGTTCAGACGGTCTACATTCTATTTCATTTTCAAAATTCACGGTTCAGAATTCAGAATTTCAGCAAAATAGTCAAAAGGTTCAGACGGTCTCTGTTTTACATTAATTTCGGTTCAGAATTCAGCATTTCAGCAAAATAGTCAAAAAAGTTCAGACGGTCTCCATTCTACTTCATTTTCAAAATTCACGGTTCAGAATTCAGCATTTCAGCAAAATAGTCAAAAAAGTTCAGACGGTCTCCATTCTACTTCATTTTCAAAATTCACGGTTAAGAATTCAGCACATCAGAAAATTAGTCAAAAAGGTTCAGACGGTCTCTATCTTACATTAATTTCAAAGTTCACGGTTCAGAATTCAGCATTTCAGCAAAATAGTCAAAAAAGTTCAGACGGTCTCCATTCTACTTCATTTACAAAATTCACGGTTCAGAATTCAGCATTTCAGCAAAATAGTCAAAAAAGTTCAGACGGTCTCCATTCTACTTCATTTTCAAAATTCACGGTTCAGAATTCAGCATTTCAGCAAAATAGTCAAAAAAGTTCAGACAGTCTCCATTCTACTTCATTTTCAAAATTCACGGTTCAGAATTCAGCATTTCAGCAAAATAGTCAAAAAAGTTCAGACGGTCTCCATTCTACTTCATTTTCAAAATTCACGGTTAAGAATTCAGCACATCAGAAAATTAGTCAAAAAGGTTCAGACGGTCTCTATCTTACATTAATTTCAAAGTCACGGTTCAGAATTCAGCATTTCAGGAAAATAGTCAGAAAGGTTCAGACGATCTCTTACTTCAATTTCAATGTTCACTGTTCAGAATTCGGCATTTTAGCAAAATAGTCAAAAAGGTTCAGACAGTTTACGGTTTGGTAGGATGGGAGAATTTTATAGTAGGAATTCTACTATTTTCAGCAGTTCAGACGTTCAGACATTCAGCAGATTAGTCTATCCCAGAATTGGAAGCGATTTACTAATTCTGTGATGTTCCTTCTAAAGGCTCTTTCAGAAGATCCAACTTTTTGACTCAGCTTGATGGATCAACTCTAGTTGAATCAACTAGTTGGATCGTGTGAATAGAAGCTGGATGAGTTGAGTCACCAAAAAAGTTGGAGATGAATAATTGGATCACTGATTTCTTCAGATAATCAAAATTAATTACAAATAAAAACATTTTCGCGGGTTATTTCGTAAGTTCCAAGGTAGGTGGCGCTCAAAGTTTGATTTGTCGGTGTGAAAAGGAAGGATTTACTTTACTTTTCACTTCCAAAGTTCAGCAATTTAAGTTGATATAACCTTTTGACTCATCTAGACGAGTCATTTAGTTGGATCTTTTAAAAGCTCGTTACTTTACTTCGGTGTCGAAAAAATGGACGCGGTCAAGGGTAGTATCAGTTACTTTAAGATAAAAATAATCTTTGGAGAAGAAACACTGAATTTGTTTGGGTAAAAGATATATAGGAATGGAAGCGTTATCTTATTTTGTATCCTTTTACGGAGAAATCTATTATAGATGACCACGAGCATCGCATCAAACATTTATATTGTTTTTCTATCTGACATTACACAGAGTGTGTTTTATTCTGAAGCATTGTAGGCCTTGTCTCGGTTTTTCATGCCTCTTTCTAAGACCAGACTAATAACTCCAGGCTTCCCAAAATGATAAGGTGATGATGTAGAGCATCCTTTCTTACGTTCTTGATTTCAATTTCAGAAAGTAGTATAGTTTTCCAATACTACGCGCATCACTAGTAAGCTATTGTAACGGTGAAAACGGATTTCTGGTAAATAATGTTGTAAGAATTGCAATAATTGCGAAAAGAAGGACATAATTTAAAAATGTTATCTATTATAATTTTAAAAACCTTGAAGGAAAACATAACTCTTGTAAACAATTGATAATAGAAATAGATTTTAAAGTAAAATGTTTGTTATTTATTTAAAATTTTTTATACCACTTCGTAGATAACCACTTTCAATTTCACCATTTTTAATTTATAATTCTTTAAAGAGGGGTCTTAAAACAAATAATGGATTGCGTAGATACTTTCAAACATTAGAAAATCTTATACGAAACCAACTTTTATAATTAGATTTGTTAGGTTTCCAATCCGCTCAAAGACTACACAGATAGGGAGATTTTGAGCATATGCGTAGAAAAAACTGGCAGATAAGAATTTTTATATTCTTTTGATACCTTTCTTTTTCTATGTAGATAAAGGTATAAGAAATAAAATTCGTATAATTTAATCTATCCAATTTAATATTGTTCGCTTATGAAAAATACTTTTTGTTATATTTCCAGTGAATGTTCAAAGTTACGCGGTAGACGTTTACGACGAGTTTGTGATCGCTGGCAACACTGCCGTTTTGAGATGCCACATTCCCGGATTCATGAAGGACTTCGTCACCGTAAACGCCTGGATCACCGACGCCACTCAAGTCATTCCAGTTAACGCCTTAACAGGTAAACTTCCTTTAATTATAGGAACCGTTAAGTATATTAGGGTAGTTAGCGAAGGAGCGTGCCCTTTACCCCAGACTTGGGTTATGCAGAATCACTTGGAAAAATTAAGATCAGCAGCATTTTCATAATTATTCAGTGATTGCGCCACCTTTTGAGGGTTTTCAATAGCTTAAATTATTTTTTCAACTAAGTTACATTATTTTTTAGCCATTGGTAACTGTTCATTGAAGTGTAAGAAAGTAGTTTGGATTAGTTTAACCATAAGTTTACCTAAATAGTTATAGGTTTGATTTCAAATCGGGATGCGAGAGTTTCGGGAAAAATTAAAGCTATATTAAAACTTGGGTTTTATAGCCTATTTCAATTCCTCACCCTGTAGGCGTCATTTTAATTGTAAAACGCTAGGTTTATTTGTAAAATGACTAGTTACGAGCACATGTTTTACTCGGACACACATCCATTAACGTATTTCATTAAGTGCATATCATACTTTGTGTTTATAAGTTACATATGCGAAAATATGCTGTATAATAAGGTACTCAACTTCCATGTGTTGATTAGATGTGTATTATTCTATATGTTTAAACACTTAAGGACTAATTGTTATGTGCAAGAGCAAAACAAAGAGCACCGTCGTTTTTAGTGATCAATTTGACTCCATCAATTAAGTTAGGTTCTGATTAAAGTAAAATTGTTAAAAATTATAAATCCTTGTGATCGATTGGTCGATAACAGAGAGTAAGGGTTAGGTTTTTAAACCCATCTATCGGTTGGTTTTTCCGAGTTCACTCTCACTTGATAATATAGTTTTGAGAGTTTAAGAAGTTAACCCATAATCGTGTACGTTTAAGGGAACACAAAATGACCAAAGAACCTGGGTATTCTATAATAACTGAGACAGCTAGCCAACTATGCGCGTAAAATCGTAAAAAAGATAATACTATGGACTTTTCATAGATCCATCAAGGGAAATCTTTAACAAATCGAATTATTTTCAGTTTTGCAAGCTAAAATACGATTTATCTATTTCAACCTTTCGAACACCTAGAAATCCTGCTATAAAAATTTACTTTATTGTTCCAAGAAGCTTAACTTTCAAATATTTATAATGCCGTTTGACTTAAAAAAAATTATCCCAGCTCAGGCGTTTTAGCTATACTGTGGCTTTTAACGGTCTGAAAACGGTTCTTACTCAACTTAGATGCGTTATTGGCTAGTTGTGCGGGTACTAAAGAATACCCCATTTGGTAAATCATGCATGTACGGGTCAATCATGGATATAAAGGTTTATGGATAGACTAAAATTTCTCAAGATGGTCCCAGAAAAAAGGGATCCAATGTTATGTTTCAAAAGGATTTCGCGAAACCATTTCTAATAATAGTATTAAAATGTAAATCCCTTGCTGAACCTCTCGCGAGCTAACGATGTAACCCGGATTGTTAAAAATGAAAGGATTTTGACAAGGAGCCATCGTCATTTCCGGTGGGTGGTGTATCGTTATTTTTGAACTTGTTTAGCCGATGATTAGGTGCCTTAAAAAATAGTGGGTCGGTTTTCCCTTGACGAGATTTATGATTTATTTCTGAAGAAGGAAAACGAAGGAGTTATTTTATCTGAAAAAGGAAGGCGTAACAACTTCCTTTCGAGGAAATAAAACCCGGAAGAGAGTTAACAATGAAAGATATTTCACGGAAAGAAATCGCGTCCTAAAACGCACTAAAATCCACGTGCCGCGCCGTTTTATCCATAATTTACTACAAAATTCTGCGAACAAGTCATCACAAAACGGCGGCAAACAGTTTTCACGGAAATTTTGCAACTCTGTGGAAACCAAGGCTTACCTTTCATGTTGAAATGCCAATAGCAACCATATATTTTCTTTGCAAAAACACCTAATTTTTATCATCTAAATAACGATGAAGTCAAACTTACAACAAATTTTTCGGGATAAGACATATTTAGAGAAAAAATTCTTATCAAAGGAAGCAATGGCGGCGAATCAAACTTCTCGCGAAAAGACCAAAATAACGCCAACTACTCTCCCCATTGACCAAAGCATTCTTTTCTCAAAAAATTGGCGCAAAAATAGAAACCTAATTTTGTGCTTGCGGTGTAGAAACGCTAAAATTTGGGCGGCACGCGGATTGTCCCGCGATTTGTGACAATGAAAAACCGCCGCTAAGAAAGGAAAGCGATGGCCAATAGGAAGTGAATGGTGCGTGAGGTCATAGGCGTAATATTTGTTGGTATCGACGTCAATGCTTGTTTTGAAAGTGAAGATGTTTTCGTTGTCTAGCTTATTTTCCAAATAAAAATAGTTCATTAATGAAGAATAATTTGTTAGGGTTCATCGTTATTTATACGATAAACCTACGAAGAAAAACAATCAGTGAGGTGCTAAACAATTTTGCGATCATCTTATGTGTTGCTCGAGTTATTCCTTTTTTGTCCTGGTGTGTCTATGGAGGTTTTTTTTTTTCGAAATTAATGTATCCGTCGTAGCTGGCAGTTCCGGCGTGGTTGGTTCATAACGGCAGGGCATGGCCATGGGCGGCGGCAGTGTTGGTGGTGATCTAAGGAGCTTTGTGTTTAATAACGCGGGCGGGTGAGCCTTGGGGAGAAAAGAAAGACTATCGGATCAGCCTGACGTTGCTAGCTGCCTGTTTTTCGGCGGAAGGGGATGCTTTTATATCAGACGACATAAATTGTGACCCCTCCGACGCTAAGCTCTTTCTTCATACGGTCATGGATGTTGGAAAAAATGGTTTTCAGAAAGAGGGAGTTATTCTTCAACGAATTAGATGATTGAGATACGCAATACTCCGTTCCATTTATTCCATAAATTGCTTTCCCCCACTCTATTCGGGAAAGTAGGGCTTTCATACAACCGGGCTGCCAGGCCTGTAGTGCGGTTTCTGATAGGAAACCGATCTCCATGATTATAAGCACTGAACGCATTCAGACTTGGGTTTTAAAGTTGCGAAGACGTTTATCTAGCCAAAGCCAACAGCTGAGAAGCCATAAGCCAACAGCTGAGAAGCCATAAGCCAAATACGTTTGAAGTTAGATACCGTACAAGGCTTAGGTATGAATAATGCGGAAATTGAAGTTCTAAAACCGTGCCTTAACACTCCTGAGAGGCCAAAGCGACAGTGTTTGACGTCAAAACCAAGTAGGAACAGTCCCAAGGAAAATAATATTAAATGGTAAACAGTTGCTTCTTTCACGTTTTAATTTAAGTATATGAGTAATTATAGCTCACGATTAATATGTTGATGCTTGTATTAGGAAAGCGTTTTGTGAAAGTGTTGTCCCGCGACCAGAAACCAGTGCGATAAATGGGGATGAAACGAATGACAAGAAACGAAGAGTTACAGGTGTACCTATCCATGATTTCCCTAATGGACCTTGGACCAAACAGTTAAAATCACTTCCAATACAATTTAACATTAGCCAAGTTGTCACTTTTTTTACGAAAAACAAGGCAAATAAGCACCTTGAAGATGGAAACCGAATGCAAAAAGCCAAAAAGGTTGGAAGTGTGTTCATTTGTGATCCAGGGAGTGATAAGGCCTTCATTTTTGTCAAAAGTATAATTGTTCCATCTTATAAGCTTTATAAAAAGTACGCAGTGCAATTAAAACTCGAAAAAATAAGCGGAGACATATTAGATGGTTATTGTGAGTGCCCATGTGGTAACGGTGGTGTTTGTAAACACACGTGTGCGGTTTTATGGTTCCTGTGGGAGTGCAAACTAGAAAAGCTCTTTTATATTCCACATGATAAGTCATGCACTGAGGTACCCAAGAAATGGGGACTGAAGAAAGGAAATGCCAATCTTCAAACTAAAAGCTTTTCTAATTTACAATTTAAAAAACACAAGCCAAATTATTCTAACGAAAACCCTGCCCCAGTGCTTCCAAAACCCAAGTACTCCTCACTTCCAGTTTTGGACACTGAAGAGAAACGTAAAGCGGATGAAATGGATTTAGAGGCACGGATAGAACGTGTGTCCAATAGCTTTGGGAAAGGAGCTAAGGCTATGTGGCAAGAAATATTAGCGGAAAATAACTACCTTCCAGTACCTGAAGAAACACATGATGAAATAGAATCAAATGAGAGTTTACAGCAACAGCAAGTTCCTACCATTACGCCTGAAATACCTTTTCCAGAGATACCTAAGTGCCAAAAAGATAAAATATTTCCTTCCGAGTGTGTTCTTACGCTTATCCAAGCTAGAAATCTTGAGTCCTTAACTAGAGGTCAATCCAACTCTCAGCTATGGAAAAGTGAGAGAGTAAAACGAATCACAGCTTCCAAATTTGGAGATGTTATTAAAAGAAAAAAAGAAATCACTCCAAAATATGTTGAAACTATTAGAAAGGGGTCTGATCTCAGTGGAAATGTCTTTGTCCAGGAAGGCATTACCAACGAAGGAAATGCAATAAATATGTACAAAGTTTATAAAGCTGGAACTGTGATATGCTTCAACGTTGGATTTTGTGTAAATCCTTCTTTACCAATAATTGGAGCTAGTCCCGATCAAATTTGTTACGACAAAAGTAAAGAAGAATTTGGTTTACTTGAAATTAAAACACTGGCCAAAGCAAAAAAGGAAGGGTATACTGTATCTCAAGCCATTGACAAAAAACTAGCCCCTTGCTTGAAGAAGGACAAGAATGGAGAGATAAGTTTAAAGGAGAACCACAATTATTATTTCCAAGTTCAAGGTCAACTGGGTGTGACCGGCTACAAATGGTGTGATTTCTTTTTGGTTACTGGAAATGATTATTTTTGCCAAAGGATTAATTTCAACTGTGATATATTTAATGATTTAATGGTTCCAAAATTGAGTGAATTTTATTTTAGTCATTTTTGATAAATATTTTTATATTTTCACAAATGTTTGAAAATAAAATTGTATCCAGCACCAGAGTTTTGTAGTTATTCATTTACTGTTTCTCTATTTAATAATGGCGCTCTTCTAAAATTAACTAAATAGGCACATATTTTCCATACTTTGTTTAGTTCTTCATGCATGCAATTTGGAAATACATATTTTAATATTCGGTTAATTTTTACCTCCCTAATAACTCTTTCAACATGGATTCTTAAGTTTGCTATGTCTCTGGTTTGTTTCACTTCCGCTTCAGTGAGCTGTGTTCTATCCTTTAAAAACGGTGGTATGTTTAAGGTAGCACCAACTTTTTGCAACTCCTCTGCTATTAAAAATCCTCGGTCAGCCATAACTGAGTCATCGGGTTCTAATTTTTCATAAAGACCGCTACTATTTGTGATCTCTTTATCAGATATGCGGCCAGGAGAAAGGTCAGATATGAAACTGACAAAACCATTTGGGGTTATTCCTATCAAGCCTTTTGCGGTATTATGGCTTTTATAGCTCGAATAAGTGTCACTTTGAGTGTTATAATCATGGGGAGTTTCTATAAAGAGTTCGGTACAATCAATGATAATTCGAGTGCTAGGATAAAGGGCACGAAATGGTTCTGGCATGTATTTATCAACAATCCTCCTTGATGGCCATATTGTCATCCTTGGAAGCCTACGGTACAAAAGGTCAATCCATGTAATCCATATATTACTAACAGTTGAAACGCTAATCTGAAATCGATAGGCTAAATCTTCTTCTAGCATTCCAACCTTTATACGGCACAAAACGAGGAATAGTTGATTTTTAAAATCTAGGGCCTTAGGTCTACCAGCTGAAGACTTCTTTCTTTTTTCTTTTTGGTTACATTGGTTATTACTATTGTGAAAATTTAAACTAGGTAGATCGTTTTCTATATAACCGTAAAGGTCTAAAAAGTCCTCTTTAGATCTAAATCCTGTGTAAAATTCTAGCTGTTTATCATTTGCACTGATGTTTTCAAAGTTAAACGATTTTGCAGAGTTTTTTTGCAAATTTTCTTCTAAAGCACATAGCCTCTCCTTCAATTTGGCATTTTCTTCAATGAGACAAGCCATTTTTGACTTAAGAATTGACATTTCCAATTTAAGTCCGGCTTCATTGGTCCCTGAAGATATGTCATCGCCTTGCGTTTGACAATAATTGTGGTCTAAAAACACATTTGTTTTACAAAAATGAAAATCGCGCGATACTGAAACTTCATTACAACTTTAGCTAAGACTACGATACCTGTAAATGCTATTGTCATCCGTTTGTCTGAAACATTAGAACATCCAATATTTGTATTTGGCACAGTTTCAAAGGCTACAGCTTCCGGTAGTTGACCCTCCTCAAGAAGATCAATTGATTTGGTAATTGAATTTGGGAATACAAATTTCCCCATGTACATAGGGTAAACATCTTCCTTTCTTTTTATACCACTTTTTCGAAAATGAGCGCCACAAACAACACTGTTCTTACAAGGAGTCCACGAAACGTGAGGTCGAGTCTTAGAACCCTGGCACAAAACGAAGCGTATTCTTCGTACCCATTCTTCGCGGACACATTCATCCCTGGGGAACTTATGAAAAGAAATACCCTTGTGGTTTCTGGTGTTGTTTTTGCATTCAGGGATGCAACAAGTATTTCCTCCTTTCCAAAATGATACACACTTAGGCATTTTCTTTACTATCCTTGAGTTACCAACGGCAAGCTGACACTTCACTTGAGCAAAATTTTTCCAAATAAAACCGTCTGCTACTACTACGAGTGATAGAAGAGGAAGCCAACGCATAGCCGATAGCCGAAACGCGGTGCACGTTACAGGGCTGCCGGACTAACAAAATGTAAAATCCACAAAATAGTGAAAGCTTCACTAGTCCATTTAGATATTTTTATTTGGTCTTTGTCGACTATTACAGTTTTCCTACCCCCATTTATGGAACGGTGTATTCAAAATATATTGAACTAATTGAACGCTAAAATAAAGTCAACATAGCTAAGGTTTGTGAAATTAAGCGGTATTAAAACAGATGAACTGGAATGATAAGCTAAAATCCCTGTTCTTCTAATGGCATCTCCTATCGTCGCCCTAGCGAAAGAGTTCCGAAACTTTTCGACTCTTAGATGCTGTTATGGCTATGGTTTGAATCGAAAATATTGGTCGTGTAGGGGCGCTAGAGAGACGCTGCCCTAAAAGAACCACGCGCCCTATCTCTACTCCAGTCCATCTGTGTAAATGTCTCAGGTTCTAGGAGTAAAGAAAAATGGCACTTTTTTGAGCGCAACGTTCACTGATGTTAATTGGATATGATGCTGGTGATTTAACAACGCTTTATTTTTTAGTGATCGCGTCTTTTATCAGCTTCTGCCTTGATTGTAAGAAGTCGAGACAGTAAACTTTGCTTCCTAGTAGACCACATAATATAGCAAAACCTTTTACCGTTTCGGCAAGAATCACTTTTAAACGTGACTATTATGGCAAACTTCTTGTACGATTAACAGGGACTTGGAAAACCATCTTTTCTATGAACGTTGTTCTTTCACGGATTGCTAGCCATATCTAGTTGGAACTATAGAGGGGTGGTATAAAAGCTCCTTTCCTAATAGAGTTGCCATTTCCTGGTAGGATTTATGAGTAGAGTGCGGCTTGTTTATATGTGCATCGCGCCCGGCGCGCTAGAATAACTCTTTTAGGGAAAGGTTCCACTAACTCTCGTTTGATTCGAGCCCAACCGGATGCATTAACCTTCCATGTAGGCTTGCCAATTTTACCTCGATGTAGTTCTTCTATCGAAAGAAACCTCTACCGTAATGGTTTTCGTATATTTGAAAATCCATGTTCATATATCAATTCTTGCCAGTAGGTGATTGTAGGTCTAGGAAATTGAATTCTCCATAGAAGTTAGTGAGACTTTTGAAACGTTTGCCCACAAAATCTTAGTGAAACATTTATTTAAGCAGCGCTAATTCCGTGAGTTCGTAGTTTTACCTTCCAGATTTTATTGAATGCAAGGAAGTGAGAAAATTGCTGCCATTTTTTTTTACTGGATGAATTAGCGCTTTACTTTAATATTAAATCTTCAACGAAAATATAAAATTCAACTTTTGAGTCATTAGGTTTGTTAGATTTTGTTTGAGTCTTGTTAGCCAGAGATTTCGTAGTTTAAACCTAGTTGATAAATGTAGTTCGGTTTGACCGCATAATTAATACACAAGTTTTTCTTTAGTAAACATGAGCAAATTTAAACTTGTTTTTTGGCGCATCAGCGACATGAATCACACTAAGCTTACTCTCTCCTTACAGCCTCACTTCCTGTAATTTTCATTTGTCTTTGGCAATAATAGAGAAACCATTAGGTACAGTAGCTTAAATAGACTACGAATAGCAAAACCGCCCTGTAAAGTCGTTATCCAATGAAGATGTGTAATGTTAAACTATCTTTGAAGAATGCGCTTTTGTGGAAGCATTTAGTAAGGCTCGTGTTGGCCTAGGGAATGTTTCCGAATGCGGCGACGTCCGCCCTACGAACACGATGATTTAATTTCTGAGGCGTTCGCGTGCCAGTAACGGAACCACTTTGCCGTCTCACTCAAGCAACCCGACTCACCCGAGCTCATCCTTCAAATAATTAGAACCAATGAAAGGGAAACTGGCAAAACGAAATTTAAGCCGGCATAGTTGGAACATTGTTGCAAGCTGTGGAGCTTATTTGTTACGTTTTCTTTGACACAGGGTGTTTGAAGAGTATTGGCTGCTACTGTGTGGAAGGGTCGATTATCGTACGTTCCATTAGTTCAACCCCTGTACACTTAGCTAACCCTTCTCTCTACTTCATTGATTTCTATTTGAGTCTTTTTTTACCTCTCCGAGTGACGTATGTCACGGAGAGGTATTACACCGGCCGTGTCTGTCTGTGTGTCTGTCACGCCCCACGTGACCGCGTTCGCAGTTTGCGTATCGGAGCAAACGTGTTCCCAATTTCCGGACTGCATTGACAGTTCACGGAAATTTGGGTTTGTCTCTGGCTATTCTACTTGAGTTCCAACACCACCAGCTTTGGTTTTCGTCCACTCGACATGGACACTAGTCTGTACTTGCTAGCTTCCAAGCACAACCATCTTCTGTTCTTCGTCAATTTCACCTTGACACCAGCTTCTATGCACCACCATCTTCTGTTCTTCGTCAATTCCACATTGACACCAGCTTCTATGCACCACCATCTTCTGTTCTTCGTCAATTCCACATTGACACCAGCTTCTATGCACCACCAGCTTCTATGCACCACCATCTTCTGTTCTTCGTCAATTCCACATTGACACCAGCTTCCATGCACCACCATCTTCAGGTCTTTGTCCATTCCACATGGACGCCAATCAGTCCATTCTGGCTTCTTTTCCTTCGTCATCGTTTGGTTTCAAGATATACGCGGCGATCGGCTAGGGTTACGAGAAACGTCTAGCCTCCCAATGGCAGGGCTTCCACCATCGGTTCACGCGAATGCATTTTTATCTATTATTATAATGGAAACGAATCGTATATATACCCCAAAATTTGAAAAAAGCGGGCAAGAGGGGTACCCTTCACTTTAAACGTCAATATTAGCAAAGTTTCGAAAGATAATAGGAACAACTTTATTTTAAACGATTTAACTATTTTTAAAGTTATTTACTGGCGATTAAAATAATTAATATCATTTATATTTAATTAATTATTTAAGATAAACTTATTTCTATGTAATGACACAAGTGAGGGTTGTTATAGAACGAGTAATGAAGATTGCATCCGAATCGAAACACTACACGCACATCAAAGTTGATATAAAGCGAGTATGATGATAAGATCTCTTACAAAACGATAACATTTCCTTTTTGCAGAATATTAAATGGAAATATTTTAAATATTTTTCGGCATTACGATTCTTTAAGTAGTTGTGTAGCTATACAGCTCTGTTTCATCTTAATATTCCAAGAACATCTTTCGATATCAACATTTCAAATTTGGTGTTTACTTTTTAATTCAGCTTTACTTCATTTATATATAGTGTAATCGCATTTTTTATATTCATTATATAATATGGGTGTTAATTCTTCATCTATCCACAAGTGTTGAAACGATTGGGTCTGTGAAATAAGATACCCTAGATTTAAACTAGAAATGACCTTGTTTCGCCTTCTCTTATAGGAGGTGTTAACGGTTCAGAGTGAGCCGAAAGTTAAATACACCCTTCAGTGATACATTTAGGTCCTCATTAGAATTATTGAGGATACAAAGGAAATTGTTAAAGACCTTGGCAATATTTCGCCAATTTGAACTATGTATTTCCGGTTTTTCTCATTGGCTGGTGGACCTGTGTTTAGAAAGTAAATTCGTCTCGGCTCGGAGAGGTTTATTTTGGTTCCCCAACTTGTTTTATTTTGGGTATGCAATATTGGGTTAATTGGAATAAAAGAACTGGGAATTGGGTGTTTTAAATTGGGTGAAATGGGGGTAACCGTAATGAACGCCTATCCCAAACCCTTCATTACTTTGTCTTTAAAGTTGAACACCAGTTTTGAAGGGAAGTTAGCAAATGGCAGCTGTAAATGTGAACACCTTTCTAACTGAATAATCTCGTAAATTTCAACCGATTTCATAACCTTAAGGGTCCTGTAGACAGACTTTACGGCTTTTTTGCGGCCTAAAAAACTCAAAAACATGCTGACGCGTCTTTTTGTTAATAGTTTTAATGTAATATGATGTAAATATTTTAATTTTGAAATGTTGATATGCTAAGCTTAAAGGGTTTTTATTGACGACAATTAACAATCCACAATCTGGCTTTTATAACGTTTCCATAACAACCTGGGCCTATATTTCAGTGGTTCACGATATTAATGCTAACCGATATACTATCTGTTTTTTTTTGGCACTGAGGAGAGGTCGTAGTGAACTAAGTTGTAGGATTGAGATTAATATCTCTTTCAATATATTATAAGAGGTTTCTTATAAAAATATTTAAAATGCAGGTAAATTCAAGGTAGTTGATCAAATTTAGCTTGCACCATTTTTTGGAAAGATCTGATTTCTTAGACGTTTATAGCGTTGTTATAGAAAATTGTGGAATTAATGCTATATAGCGGGTAAAAATTTAAAGCGCGTTTTCCCAAAACCATAAAAAATTTGAAAATGATAAGCATCAAACTTACCATTGCAAAATGTTTTTAGGAAGGTTTACTCACTATGTACACGTTTAAAATAGCGGTTGTTTAAGGAAAATATACTCCTCAAGTAGTATTATATATTATTCCTTGGACGGTGTTGATATCTATTGTATCTGCGTCACCCTCTAAGGGTCGTTACCGCAACTAATTTGCTCGGCGGGATTAGTTTTGAACGCATCTAATACTTATTCATGTTATGTTACTTATGGCGTAACGCTGTCCTATGAGGATTACGTTGAATATTTTATAAGGAAATTCTTCAAGTTTAACTAAAAGGCAAACACTACTTAATATCATCGGCAAATATTAAAGTACCAAAGATTATTCTGCGATTTAAGTTTTACCTCAAACTTGGAGACGTTTTTTTTATAACCAAAGATGTCTGAAATTTCATTTATAATTTAGTAATATCAGAAAAAATAAACGTTTGACTGGAATATTTTGCTCGTGATGGTTTACCCGCGCTATTTTTGTTGACTAAAATCTTTTAGTCAATTCTCTTTGGTTTAAAAATGGGAATTGAAGGCGAACAAGGCGAATCAAATTAAAATATTTTTCCAATTAAGATGCACGTTTTTTTAACGCCTATGAAAATTGTACTTAACTTTTTTTCCTTTGAAAATTTTTACCGCCAAACTCAGCTTGCATAAGTAGGTCAACGCGCCCCAGTCCTGCGACATTCATGTTTGCGCAATTTTTATGTCAGGTCTTACTAAAACATTATTCAGCTGGATACATGAAAAATACTATGTTTTAAATTATTATATACTATTATCAAACTTTGTTGAAATTCTTAAAACTGATTTCTCTGACCTTTTTTGGCCCATTTTCCAATTCCCCAACTTTTCATGGTTTTCCATGACTTTTGCCAACATTTTCCACTTTAATGAGCGAAAGGATGAGGCAGGTTGGCACATTTGCTTCTTTCGGATTCTTGATCCTTGTCGCGAGGTCATTGAGAGTGGCAGTTACGCCACTCAAAGCATAGTTATTTCCGTTTTGTGGTTCCTTTATTGTTATATGAAGGAATGAAGTTGACTTTTCTGACCTTTGATTGATAAAATAGGCGTATAATGTGAAAATATTTTAATTCAGAGCTGTGCTAATTAGCTGACAACTAATTGAATTAGAATTAGCAATTAGGGAAATATTTATGAACTAATTAATTAGCCAATTAGCAATTAGACATAGAAACTAATTCAATTCAATTAGAAATTAGGCATTTATTTATCAAACTAATTAATTAGAATTACTAATTTCTAATTAATTACTTGTCTAATTAAGGTAAAAAAGAGACCATAAGTAAACATAAAAGTTTAAAAGTGCCCATGGATTTAGTACTTTGGTAATGCAAAGTTTAATGTTTTAATGTCATTGAAAAACGGGTACGGAAGCCATGAATTATTCTCGAAAAATGAGACAAGCCTCGAGCCTTCCGTCATGTTAAAATTTGTCTCATTTCTTCATTTTCTTCCCACAGTTCCTATAATGGACCCCTGAGTAGTAAATACATGCGCACTGCTATTAATTCGAGTAGGTAAAACAGTCGAAATTTCGAAATGGGGCAGTTGCGAACTACGAAATTTTCTACTAGTACTAGTATTCTCTCATGTTTGAGGAGCTGAAAAATTTAGAGTAGCACTAAGGTTTCCTCATCGATATAATAAATAGATGAATCAAGAGTTAATTCCTCGATTTTTTTACAACAAATTGGCGTAAAAGATTAATTGAAAATTCAATTAGCTAATTAGTTAATCCTAAATCTAATTAAATTTTAATTAGATAATTACCTTTCCGATTCATACTAATTAATTAGAATTACTTCTCAATTAGCACTAAGGTAATTAAAATACAATTACCATTTTCAATTAGTAAATTTTGCTAATTAATTAGAAATTCAATTAGCTAACTAATTAATTAGCACAGCTCTGTTTTAATTATTAAATTTTACAGTACTTTAATTTTGTCTTTCAGGTGATCGTTATAGCGTCTTCCCTAGTGGTGAGATTCATGTCAGACGAGTTGATATCAATGACAGTGAAAAGCGATTTCAGTGCCAAACGAGAAATAGACTAACCAATGAAATCGTCACAAGCGAAACCTTCGGACGTATCATTGTCAATGGTAATTATAACATAATATGGATTGAGTGGTCTGATATGTAAGATACGTCATCGGGACACTCAATTAGTTTCAGCCAGAGGTTAACGACTGGGAAGTATAATAACGTAACATTATTGGAAACCCTCCATCGCTGATTCAGAGCTTGTTCATTAGCATTTTGAGCTAAGGACTGATTTACGTGTCAGTGGGAATTAGCTAAACATCAGGTGCGGTGTCGTTATGTAAAACTAGCGTTTCAACTGCCCTTGATTTTGGCATATCTTTGGTTTCAAATTGATGACATAAAGGCAAACGTTGATGACTAATATTTGACTCAAAAAGAACATATTATAAAGATTAATTTCTGTTGGGAAGTTTGATTAGTTCCGACCACCGCACCACCTACGTAACGGCATTTTTGTGTTCTGAGTTAACAAGTGAGTGGTGAGCAATAGGCAATGCGAAGAATTATTTTACGAACCTTGAGCAATAGGTAACTTTCGAAACTTTTTTGCGACTTGGTCAGTGAATGAGTAACTTTCCAAGAATAGGTGTTTTAACAAAGAAATGGGGGTGGAGAGATATATGGTAGAGGATGATGTTAGAGAAACCACTGTTTACCTTGAAACATAACAATTGAACACCTCGATAGACCCGAGAGTTACACAATAATAATCGCGATACTTACTTATATACGGTATACCGTTACTGTCAACCACAAAGGTCAGTTTCATTAAATATTAAAAAAAACCAAATGGGTAATTTTAACCGCTAAAAAATTCCTATTAACTGATTTGATGATGTCTGAGCGAGACTTGCTATCTCGGTTTAAAGAATATTGTAGTGGACCCGCTAATCTCATGTTGGTCACAATGACACTATGAACTAATAGTTCCAAGGTCAAAAGAACACATCTACGTAGTTGATGGGGTTAAATATTCCAAAACTGAATTAATTTTTCTGATTTTGTTTGAGGGGATTGGTTGGGAGGGGGCGAACCCACAACTAATGTTATTTAATGGCGTCTAAGCGTATGGTTCTTAAATTTAAAATGCGAGTGGAAATTTTGGGGTTTTTGGGGCCTTTTTTGGATCCAGAATGGTAAAAGGAATAGAAAACCTTAGAGGCTTATACTTACCGGGATGAAAAACATTAAAGTTTGCTTCTGCTAATATCCTTTACCGTCGAAAATGATGAATTGATTCATCGATTTGTTAGAGCCGGTTAGCAACGTGATGCCTCGAATAACGGACATGAAACGCCAGTTGGAAGTGCGTGAAAATGAGCCCTTGTCGTTACCGTGTGCCGCTCAAGCTCATCCCATTCCCACGTACACGTGGTACCGCAAAGAGGGTTCTCGCCACAAACCAATCAACTTGGGCGACAAGTGGCAGCAGGTCGACGGAAGCCTCATTCTAACGCAACCCTCCGTTCAGGACAGCGGAAAGTACGTCTGCTTCGTCAACAACACCCTCGGATCTGATACTGGATACACAGACTTATTAGTTACAGGTGAAATACCATACTTGAATTCAGTTTATAGCCGGCGTTGCTGATCATAAGGACATTTACTTGCCCCAAATAATAATTATATTATTTATGGTTAAAAATAATTTGGCAAAGTGTGATAAGTTTATACTCTTGAAGATCGTTTGAGGCAGGGACAGAACCAGGAGATTTTAAGAAATTGAAATGAGGTTAGGTTAAGTTCATTAAAAATATTCTTAGAGTCGATTCTTGACACAAATTTATTGATTCCATTACCATTTGCTTTAAACGAACAGTTGCTTAACTATTAAATAAATGTAAAACTTATGGAATGCATATTTTTACTAGAATTAGCGTTTATTTTTGATAATTTTGAATTTCAGCACCGCTCTCCGTGCGTGTTGAGCCCAAAGAACAAACAGTGGATGTGGGTAGTTCGGCGACGTTTAATTGCACGCACTCGGGATACCCCATATTGGCGGTCGAGTGGTACAAGGACCAGCAGCTTTTACGTGGTCATTCCCGGGTTCGATTCCTCAATCGCCTTTCCATCCAAATCTTATCCGTCCAGAGGGAAGACACGGGAATCTACCAATGCTACGTCACCAATAAAGACGAGTCTGCCCAAGGTGTTGCCCAATTATCTCTAGAAGGTAAAACATTTATCAATTTTTGTGACGTCATTAAGACACTTTCGTTAATTTTTATTATTCAAAACTTAGTCCAGGCTATTATAACTATAAAATTCCTTTTCTTTGAATATATCTGATATTTCCGCATTATTTTGAAAAAGCGACTATAAAATCCTGCTTTACAGTGTTATTTTGTGGAAAAATTATGTGAGAATTCTTCCGCGTATGAGACGACTTTACAAGAAGCACCTGGTGAACCGGCCATCCTTGCTCTCCACTCCCCACAGCTCCACTAACAATTTAAATAGTTTCCTAAATTGTGGAAGTTCTTAAATTTCCTCCCCATAGTTCAATAGACGTTCTAAACATAGGCTAGATTAATTCCAAAATCCACTTAATATATGAGTAATAAATAAAAAGTTTACTATATCTGAAAAACCGAAAAAATCTTATAAATAATAAATTTTATTCTATGAAACAATTCGTAAAGCACCTATTATTTCTATTATTCAAAGATGATTTATTGTTTTTTGCGTTAATTCTCACCCTTGAACAGTTGACGCTCCGAAGCTGATTTCGACGTTCGAGTCTGAGAAGGTTCACCCGGGTATTTCACTGTCGCTAAAGTGTTCGGCGTACGGGAACCCCTTGCCCCAAGTGACGTGGATGTTGGACGGCTATCCGATTCCGGACAGCTCTCGCTTCCGAATGGGGGACTATGTTAAAAGCGACGCTACGGTCGTCAGTTACGTCAATATTACAAGCACCAAACCCGAAGATGGCGGATTCTACTCCTGTAAAGCGGCTAATGACGTCGGAACGGTTGAGCACGTGGAGAAACTCAATGTCTTTGGGCCCCCCTTTGTCAGACCTATGAGGAATATGACCGTTCCGGCTGGAACTAACATGAAGATACAGTGTCCGGTTGGAGGTTTTCCGATCGACAGCGTATCTTGGGAAAAAGGTACAATCCAAATTAATTCTAAGTTCTAGCAACAAAGTCGCACAAGAAAATTCATATTTTTCTGGCTGCTATTTGAACGATGGCAGCTTGATCAATTCCAAACGCCATAAAACCGTCCCTGGGATTTAGAGAACAATTAATAAAATAAGTTGCAACATACTGACGTTATTATGGATAAGGTTTCTTCGAATATCTGCCCTTATTTTTAAGATGGCCATGGAGTGCATAAGTCCTTTTTAGTATCAGAAGTGAGATGAGACCAGAAGTACTGAGCTAACCAAATTCTTCACTCGGCGAAAGTGAATATTCTTGATGACACACCAACGGTTGGCCCTCTGGTAGCGGTTTCTGAATTTTCCCTCCAAAACGTGAGACGCTCGTGGCGGTAGACGGCCGAACTAGGTTCAAGCACCCGCGTCCGTGTTGCGCGGCTTTAGGTTGAGGGGAAGGGGGTAGGAAATGTTTTTGGAACTCGACCTATTTTTTTTCTCTCTAGTTTTAGCGCGTGGGAAGCGGCATAAAATCCTCAAATTTGTTTACTAGTGCCAGGATCTACTATCAATGCTAGAGCCCTTCACTTCTAGTCTCATCTCACTTCTGTTAGTATGTATCTACTACTAAATAGTATCGTCCTTACAAAATTTCGCTCGCGGTTTAGGCTAAGCGGTTTAGGCTGAGCGTTGCTTATCAGTTAGTACTAAGTACTTCAATTAAATAGATAAGCAAAGGGAAAAAGAAATAACAGAAAGTAATTAGGCACTGGGTTGTAAATTCTCAAAATACTGTTTAAGACGTACACCAGTCCTCCAAGTCTTGAACGTTTTTTCATCCGCTTCTTTTTTTATTGACCAGTCAGTGTTCTACTTTAGCCTTACCTTATCTTTTTATTTCTCTTTAATGAGAATTGTTTGTTTTTCTTTTCTCAGAAGGGCTTCGTTTGCCTTACAATCACAGACAAAGACCATTTCCAAATGGAACGCTGATTGTTCAGACTGTGGAACAAGTTCATGATGAAGGAAGATACGCTTGCATCGCAAGAAACACCGATGGACAAGTCGCCCAAAATAGTTTACACATCACCGTTACAGGTAACTAAAGCAAGATAACATTCCAAAGCTTTATCGGACTCAACCAACTGCTTAGGTAGAATAAACCCTGCTCAAATGTATTGCAGTTGAGCATTAAACGGCCGGGCAATCATTTTATATTAATTTAGATTTATATTATTAATAATAATAATAATAATGAAAAGAAATTATTAACAAAACATATCAATTACTATTTTATTTTCTGTAATTGGTTGTAAAGATTCTCACTTCAAGGCAGTTTGTAGTGCGATCTGACGCCGCTATAGCTATGATTAAACTGAAAGTTTTCCTGAATGTAGGCGTTCAACTAATAAAAATATCGGCTTCTATTCATGCTGTTGAAATATGGTTATCTGAACATATTTCATACTTCTGCTTTGAATGCATGGGAAACATAATGGGATACTATTGTTCTAAGACAGAATAATTAGAGTTTGTGGACGATAATATTTAAAAATATTCCGCGATTTACTCCAGTGATTTGAAATTTATTTTAAGTTTTATAAATCATTATTTTACTATTGTTAAACTGGACTATAAGATGATAGTTCCTATCTTTGGATTAAAAAAAGTAGTGATAGGGATTTAAGAGATTAAAATTTTAGATTCGTCGATGCTTAACATTGTGTCGTTAGAAGGCCAAACGTTTCAATATCCAGAAATCGCTCACCAGTTGACTCCAAACAAAAATTGATGGTACCCGAGTAAGAAGCGAAATTTTTTTCCTGCTTTTTCAGTCCGTCCTCACATCGAGCCGTTTACATTCCCGAAGTCTCTTCAACAAGGACAACGTTACTCGGTTTTGTGTTCGGTGACCAAAGGCGATCCCCCAATCAAAATGATTTGGATGAAAGACGGCGCTCCTGTGTCGGATCGGAAGACGGGGTCGGACGGCGTGCATTCCATCGCCGTCACCGAGTTCAGCTCCACTTTGGTCTTCGAGTCGTTGCGGCCTGACCATCGTGGCAATTACACTTGCGTCGCCTCCAATTCGGTCGGGACTGCCAGTCATCACGCCACAATGGTAATTCACGGTATGACTTTATGTTTAAACCATGAATGGGATGGCAGTATTCATTTTCATAAGATAAGGGGACTCCTACATTACCCTATAGCAAGGACCTTTTAAACACTTTAAGGGATAGCAAACCTTTTTCAATACACGTTTCATGAGCATGTAACTCCAACTTTAAAGTGATCGCTGTTAAAAGCTGTGCTCGAATTAGGGCACGTAAAAACTGTTCTACGACAACTGGGTGAACGATATTTGAGTGACGACGACTATGGGTGTAAGAAAATGGGGAGCGTGACGATTTGGAGGGCTGAAAATTGAGTGGCGAATAGAATTTTTGTTTAAAAAGTAAAAATTTGTTGAAAAACCAAAACGTTTGGTGAAAGGTAAACCTAACTTGACCATAATGAACCAAACCAAACCTGAACAGAACATGAAATTTTAGCCATCCAAATTTTGTGCTTCATCAATAAACTAGCTATTTTATAACGCAAATTTTGTGCTTCATCAATAAACTAGCTATTTTATAACGCAAATTTTGTGCTTCATCAATAAACTAGCTATTTTATAACGCAAATTTTCTACTCACCAAATTAACGCTCTGTCGGTTTCATTGCCACAAAATTATATATTGTCTCAATTTTCGGACATCGGATTTTCAATTATGGAATTTTTCGCACTCCCAATTGCCGTCAACCAAAAGTCTTTCACCCAGTTTTCGTGATCCCCTAACAATCTCTGTCCGTATATTTTCGGGACTATGAAGGGTTCTTGAAATTTCACATGCACGTTTCAAAGATAGGAGCACTTGCGAGGACGTAACTTGTTAGGTTTTGCGGATTTTTGTTCTTACGTTTCTAGGCCACCAGAAATATCGTCACTGTTAAAGATAGGTGCGCGGTGGAGGAAATAAAAGTTATCTAGCTCAAGTATCAAATATTTTTGCTGTACATTATTAGTTACGATAGTAACTTATAACCATGATTTTACACCCTAGTTGAGGTGAAACTAATCTTATACTCACTATTGTGTACAAAAACTAGGAACTACGCACAGTTTAGAACAGATCAGATGAAAACTGATATTGAGTAATATAGTGCTGACAGCCAATGAAAAAATAATCCACGTGATAAATATCAGCTCTCTATTTAAATGCTCTTCAGATCTATTCCATCCTTTATATTCAATTTAGCATTGTCAAGGGTATTACTCTTAAATATTACACGTCACAGTGAAAAATACTGCGCGTACACCGAATACCCCGAAGTAATCATTCATATTCCACTCTTTTATAGATATGGCATGTCTATTACAATTGTAAAGAAATTCAATTATATTAATGGTGACGTTAATGATGAAATTGATAATGGTCTTTTAATTTCAGTTCCTCCTCGTTGGAAGTTGGAACCGGAAGCGACGTTCGTAGTGCAAGGATTGACTTTGCTCTTGGATTGCCAAGCTGAAGGGTTTCCACTTCCCAGAATCAGATGGTCCAAGTCTATTGGTGAGTATTTTTTCAGTCTTCTCTCTCTCGGAAAAGAATCTGGGTGCAAAGTATCTCTAATGAGAGGAATGAATATAGATGTGACATTACCCATAACTGTTCCAAAAGGATAGTTTCGGATACCAATTTTTCTTAAAATTGTTTTATGGTTTTGTATAAGATCGAATAGAAGGAGATTTAAGGATTTTGCCTGAAAAAGGAAGAAAAGAAGAATGAATGTAATTCTAGCCACATAATTTACTATTCCTTGGTTTCCTTTTGGCTTGCTTCACCGTCTAGGGATCGCTGTTTCTAATAAATCTAGTTCTTAGCCTTATCGTATGATGGACATCTACGATGTGG
>JAEQBA010004763.1:0-23273 GCA_019434445.1 Phalangium opilio | reverse complement strand
TTTGCTAGAAGCCACGTTTTAATGATTTCATTATTTCATACGAGTTTTGAAAAAAAAAATGTAGCGATGCGGGGCCCCTTTCCTTGAAAAGAGTGGCTTCCTAAGCAGGAAAACTTGGAATTACATTAATATGCTAAGCAAATGAGCCCGAGAGAACCTAAGCTGTTTGTGCATCGAAATTCCACTCTAAGGAAAGGGGGATCGGATACTTAATCCTGGATAATTTCGGGACGAGTATTCCTTTAATAAAAGCAACTATCCAACCCGTTTTCTGCTGTGGAAAGCGGGGCAATGGTTGAAGACTTAGAAACGCTTGATCTCATTATCTTTGATCGCGTCATCGCCTTAACGCCATTACTATCTCTTCTTTTCCCTTACTCTTTTACTATAATCTAATAAGAGTTCGTGGGCGCGGAAAATGGTTCCCTCCACGCCACTCTTGACATAACAGCATCCATAGGAGACTCGAGCCTTGCAGGAGGCTTCAGAGTACTCCAGAGTAGCTCGGGAGTAGCCCGGGGCGTCTCTAGGTTACCCGTATTAATTCCGTGTCAACCTTTTATAGATATTAGTTTTGACAATTGCGGGTAGGCCTTGGGTATAGCGTATAAAAACGCGCTGTTTTAATTTGTTATAGGCTTATAGTTAAGGCTTACAGCTAAGTCTAAAAATTAGGTCATGTCTGAAAAAAAAACGTAAAATGGATTATCTTACGCGATATCAGAGGTCAAAAGGTCGACCCTTTTAAGAATGGCTCTGGCTTGTGAGCGCGTGATATTCTTCATAGTTTCGTTGTTGACGGACAGGATATAGTCACCCACGTGTAGAGTTCCGTCTTTGTGAACGGCCCCTTGTTTCTGGATGGACTTGACCACCATCCCGTTGACACCCTTATCCACCATCTCCACTGACAAACCTGGATGCCACAGCGAAAAGGCGAGAGAGAGAGAGAGAGAAAGAGAGAGGAATTCCAAAAATCGATTATCTGATTACGCAACGATGCTTTTTGAAAGTTTTCCCGCCTTCGCGTGTACTCCCAGTTCGATTCAATCGAACTGGAACCAAAATTTCGGACCAGGGAATTATGGGAAACCCGAGAGAGAAACGTATACTGCTCAAGGATATTAAAGAGATAAGGCTTGGAAAATAAAGGGGTCAAATAAGGGTTAAGGTTCATATCTGATGAAAGCACGTCACGTATCCTGTATCGGGAAGTAAATAACTTTCTGAGGAAATAGTGAAACATAATTTGCATATCCGTCAAAGTCTACCTTCATTCTTCAGTCTTTAGGTTCGATCCCTTATTTTGCACCAAAAATCTCAGATATAGGCTGCGAAACGTGTTCCGCACTAACACCGCACCGATCTTTAACGAAGCAGAGAGCCTCTATAAGGGAGTCTCAAGGGGTAAGCAAAATGTATGTGCGTCGCTCCCCCCTCCGCTTTAAAAAAGGTGCTTTCTCGTCGCCCGGTTACCACTGATAACGCTACGCTTTCCAACAACGATCAGGTGACACGTGACGTGACTTTCCAGCGGTTCGCGCTCTTTTCAGTCTCTTTTCCGAAAGAGACTCCCGTTGATAGAGGCTCCGTGTGCGAAGACGCCTTTTGATAAGTGTCTTCCCTTACTGGCGAAGAAGAAAGGATTGGCGACCTACTTTCCTTATTCCACGCGTTTCCCCCGTTAAACATCCTCCCAAAAAATCTATAGAAAAACAGTCGTTTGTAATCCTCCGCCGAAATAGTCCCGAAAATAGCGTAAAAATATAATTTTGATGTCCAAATAAAATTAGTAGAAAATTACCCCGGAGAAAAGCGGGGAAAAAAACAACTCCTTTAAAACCCGAGGGAAATTTAAGTTTCCAAAGTCCCTCTTGGAGGAAAAAGATTGTACCTAGATCCCTGTAGAGGGCGTATAGTCGCTCCTCGAGAGATATACATTGGGGTTTTACCGCTGATCTAGGGATTCCGGATTTGGGACAAAATCTATGTCTTTTAAAATGAAAAGGTTCCAGGGAACAAAATCGAAAGAAACAATAGAGAAGAGATTTGGTTACGCACCTAAGGGGTCAGTTCCCTTCTTAATCTTGACCTGTCTCTCCAGAGCTGCCGGTAACAGGGGCACATCGGGCCCCCAACGTCCGCTGAGGGCGGGACTTCCCATCGGAGTCGAATTCTGAGAATCACGGTCTACAGATGGCGCCGGAGAAGGCACCAGCCGAATATCCAACGTGCTGATAAACTGATTGGCGTCCAGGACCGACCCCAAGGAACCTTCAGCCTGAAGAATCGAGAAAAAAGAAAGAGAGTGAAAAATAAATAGGCGTGGGGGTCAGAAACGGGGAGGGGGGGCAAAAAGGGGACGTTAATAATTCATTAGCGTAAAGGAATCGAACGATAATAGCCGTCATAAAGAGACTTCAGGGGAAGAAAAGGGGTTAGACGAAATAATTAAATCATATTTTTATAATTAAGATTATGACGTCAGATTGTAATTCATAAAAATTCCCAATGCTTCTGTACGGCGCCTGTAGATGTGTTTCACCCGCTGAACAGGTAAATTTGCAAGGAAAGTACTCGTATAGGGGCAATAAATAAAATAGTAAAGAGGTAATTTAATTTCTACCAATTAATTAAGTGAAATGAAACGGTTTAGTGTCGTGAACAAAATAGGAGATTTTTTTTAAATCAATTAGCAGCCTGGACGTTTTCAAGGGTAAAAGAGAAGGGGTTGAATCATCGCTAAGAGCAAATACGTGTCTATACTCTACAGTAAATAAGGTTCTGAGAGTTAAAAAGGTTTCGAGGTGCCGGCTAATTTGTTATTTGGTATCTCCCCAGTCTTCCAGAACTTCTCGCCCGGGTTTTCCGCGACTCTGTATCAACAATTGACGGTCGGAGTTAGTTTATTTGCCTCCTCCCCCTTTACCACTCTGCTCCTTTCCACTAGCTGGTATTAATCCTCTTGAGGATTATATTAAAGAGAGGGAGAGAGGGGGGAGAAGGAAGGGCAAACAATGAGAAATCCCTTAGCTCCAGCCGGCGACACACTCGCCCGGTCAAGTGCCGTCTCGTTTTAGGCTTAACGGGTCGATATTAATTTAGTTTTGTTCCCCCTATACGAACTAGGAATCCAACACGGAGAAATAATGAAGCGAGATCATAAATTAAACGATTTTTACGTTTCACTGAATTTATCCGAAAGCGATGTGTATAAAATAAAATTGGATTTCAATAATAAACCGCATTACGACCGAGGCTTAACCTTAGAATCAATCATTCATTTTAGGCCTTGGCATTTTTAACAAAGTCACGAATGCACGCACGCGCGCCCAAATAATGCATTTTATCAATTTACCCGCATTATGATTATTATATCATCTCATTTTATTAATTAGCTTACGTTGTAATATTTTTAATATAACCATCATCATTAGGGAGCTCTCCGCTTACGGGGTCTTATAAGTTCTCTAATTAAAATCGGATCTCTAGCCGTAGCAGAGGACGGTAGAGTTTTCAACCCCAAATATTACACAGCGCAAACACGTTTGGCTTTTTTGGAAAACAACATCAACGTACGTCATTAAGGCCTCCTTTTTTCTTTCAAATCCCAAAAGAATAGAAGCAGAAATGGGTTTTTGACAATAAAAAGTTGATGATAGGGGATCGAAACAAAAAATACCAGATTAACAAGATGTACTAACGATACGCAAGTAATGGTTTTACCCTTTCTCCCAATTCATACATTGATAAACCCGGTGCTTATTCTCCGTCGCAATAGCCACGCGATTTCGAAAAATATGGTGACAAACTAAAATAAAAACAAAGGGAGAAAAACAGAAGCAAGATGGCTGGACCCGAGGGGTTAGTCACTGAATGAAAAAGTTTACACACTGTTTCTGTATACTAAAGGAAATACGGTAATATACTGAATCTGAGAGTGATTAGCCCCTCGGATTGAACGTATGACGAAAAATGAATGAAGCGCGATTGAGAAGGTATAGGAGAAATCGCTCCCTTTAATGGTTTCTCGTCTATAACAGAGAGAGAGGGAGCAGCTACACGAATCCAACTCTAAATGGGATGGGCTATCGGAGACAATTTGGAAGGTCCTATAGACTATACCATAAGTTTAGAAGATATGTTGGCCATAAGTATGTTAATCTCTGGTTACAAACTGGAGCTTGTCAGGTCATAGATTCGAGGTAAAGCGACGCCTGGTGTGGCGCAGTCAAAGGCTTAGTAATGCGGACTAAATATGAAGATGGAAGTCCTACAAAACTAAGCGAGTGTAGTACTTCAATTCTCGCTTGCCGTTCTGCTAGAACTGGCTCGAGCTGTCTCTAGCATTACGAACTTGTACAGGAAGTGCCATACTTATGGTAGGAACATATCTTATGAACTTACGCTTATACTAGCAAGCTGCCGGCGAATTGGCTCCTCATTTACAATAAAGCCTCACTAACTCTCATACGCACCTATACTGCATTTACGCTATATAGATAAGTCTGCTAGTCTCACTAAGGGCTCGGACACTTGCACGAACCTGAAATCTTATTTTAGGCGAAATATCTATCTTGTCTAATATCCGAAATTGAATTTAAAATAACTTAATACAAAGTAGAGTACTTTAAGAGTAATTATGGCAAGTATCCGACGCCTCGACAACAATAGCTGTTACGCGACGAATAGTTCTCTTTTATAGTTCCGTAATAGGCCTAGCAAGAGTTCAGAAAATAAATGAAGCAATTTCGGAAAAACAAGGAAGAATTCTTTCTATTCCTTTTCTTTAGCGCCTTTATATCAAAGAAGGCGATAAAAATGATAATATTCGGTCATTTTTTCTTCAAACTATTTCCTTTCAAACTGCATGGCGTCGTTTAAATTCTGTAGGGAAAGCCTCAAACAAACTAGACACGAAATTAAATAGCCAATCTATATACATTCTTACAATTCCCATTGGGTTAATACCTGGTTGTTACACGCTAATGACGGCTTAGAACCAAAAGGTAGTAAGTCTAAAATCTCTATATTAAATTAGTTTTATCGTGTTTTTGTAACTTTCAGCTATTAAATAATAATACATTTTAACACTAAGGTACATGGATAATTTAATCACGCAATTTAAAGCCTTTTGGAAGTGGAATAAAAACCACACGTGATCTACAAGGTAAAAGCGGGTGCACGCGACTTCCTCATCTCCGGTATTCTTATAGAAAATGAAACAAATCAAAAATTTACTTCTTAACACTTTAATAGTTCCCTTAACGGAAATTGGAGGAGGGGTGCTGGCTAATAAAGGAAGAAGGAAGGGTGTAAATCTTTCTACTACCCCCCCCCTCTTTTTGGTCAACGTCATTCACGCAGGCGCGGTTACGACGTGAACCATCGCTCGCTCGCTCACCAGGAAAAGATTCGCCTATAGTGGCGCTCTAGTATACGGAATTGCTTAGTTGAAGCCCGAAGCCGATCGATGCCTGCAGTTCCCCTTTCAACTTTCAGCGCAAAAACCAAGTAACTCAAAGGAGAATTACGCTTGGTTCAATTAGGACAATATTCTTTATACATTTGTTGTAAATTTACAATTCAACGAATGAATTTCTTCCCAGAACATTTTAACAGTTAGGAAATTTGCAAACACCGAGATGTATTTAAACGAGATACTCCCAAACTGACACGGAATTTTCCTCCTTGGTTCCTATTATTTAACCCTTTACTAAATTTCGTATTTAATTTAAATACTAGAATATAAATGGATGACTAGGAAAAATTAAGATCGGACGACGTTTTAGCTATGAGCTAGTCACGATGACGTACAGAGGGGGGGATGGGAAAAATCGCGGAGGGATGAAAGGACTGGCAGCAAGAGCGTGGAAGAGAATGAGAACTGGAGAGGAAAGGAGAGAGAAGAAAGAAAGAAAAGTCTCTCTCTCTGGGAGAGACTGGATTCGTGAATCGAGAGAAGACCGAGAGGAGAGAGATTCCAATTTTGGTTCGCGGCGGACGTTTACTCGGCATCATCCAGAGAGCTGACAGCGCGCGCCAACAGAACCAGTAATCACGCGCTCTTTCCCATTACAAGTACACGGAATTGTTGTAGACGGCAGACATGAAACGGCGCTATAAAGTAAACACAAATCGGTCTAACGAACAAAAAGGAAGTCGGGAAAAAGCCAAGGAACCCAAGTACGACAGTAAACGGAAATCTGCTGGGGATTCCAGGCTTTGGCCTTTAAGCCTGCTGCCTTAAGACACCACCGGAAGTCCTATCGACTTTTGCTTCTACCGCAATGATAGTTTTGTTCACGTTATCGCCAATGTTTGTAAAGGACACCAAAAACTAACACCACAAAAACATGGACCGAGAAATGAATGCGACTCTCCGGTGTCAATGTAAGTTGAATTTCTTTATAGTTAAGCATGCCTTGAAGACCTGGTCATTCAGATAACTTAAGCAACCCCCATAAGTAAATTAAATATTAAAGTTCGAACTAGTATTGAACAGATGCTCCGTGTTTGCCCTGTTCAAAATAATTTGCACGCTGCCCACTCTCATTTTAATCTCTAGACTACCGGAAAAACGCTGATAGGACTTAATTAAGATATAAAGGTAATGGAAAATTAGCCCGTGCACCCGTCTGGGATTAAGAACCAATAAAAAATTAGCCTAGGACGTGACGTCACGTATAGATAATCGCCATTCTGTTTAGACTACCCGTTTATCTGCTTAGTTTATAGGCGCATTTTAAAATAGTTGTTATATAACGGCCTAGTAAGTAGCTCGTAAAATAATGGAGTGGGGTGGCGTAGCGGTTAGCGCTTTCGCCTCGCAGCAAGAGGATCCCGGGTTCGATCCCGGACTGTGGCACCGGGTGAAAATCTGGGAACAAATCCTTCTGCGTAGAGTTTGCAAGTTCTCTCCCCGCTTGTTAAAGGAGTTTTCCTCCGCGGTCTAACCCGGTTTCTCCTTTCCATCAAAACTTGCAGAGGTTAACGGTAATAGTTAGTATAGGGCGCTGTCGGTTAGCTGTGGCATAGGGGCTAGCCACCACCCCTCTATGCATTGTAAAGGGACCCACCTGTAAACAAGCCACAGGCTTAGTGTGGATATCCCTTCATAGGCAAAGCTTAGATTATTATTATAGATTATTTACGTTCGTAATAACTACCCTTGGTCCAAGACAACTTGGGAGGAAATAAAATAATTTTTCGGTTCCAGAAGATAATACAGGTTAAAGGGCGGGGATAGGCTATTTCAAGGCTTATTTTAAAAGCAGCCTATTCCGCCTTAAGACGCGGTAGATATTAATCTCGAAAAATAAACTATAACAACATCATTATTCATTCCTGGGAGAGAAAAGAGGATGGCGTACACGATGATGCTCTTACAAAATGATGCCGAAAATGCTTATACTTTATAAAAGCAGCCTCACTTTACGCGAGAAAACGATTTAGAGCTAAGTTTTCTGTAACGCCATTAATCATTTCGTGTTTAAAAAGTAAAAGCCCAAAAAAAGAGAGATAAGTTTCTAGAGTTGGAAAACTATTTTCCAACTTTTAAATTCCCCAAAACACTACCAAACCGTGGGAGTAAATGCTTGAAAACTAACTCTAATTATGTTACAAACCCTAAAACAATAGATTATAATAATGTGAACTGAATTATATTACAAATATTCATTCATTCATTCATTCATTCATTCATTCATTGAAATATCGTTTCGAATGAGGATGTCCATAAATTTGGTTACACGTCAAAAACAAAAAGAAACACAATAGAGACGTTAGCCCCCCCCCCTCCCCCGACAACAAAAGAGATATTGGAAAATGAAAAATACAAAAGACGAATGAATAAGTAGGAGGATGGATGGATGAAAAGATGAGATCCATGGGTCCTCCTCTTCCTCCCTTTTTAGGGGATTTACGTTCCCTAGCTTTTATTTTTTTCCCAAAGGATAAAAAGATTATTTAACAAAACGCTTTTTCATTCGTGTCGGGGACACCTTTCGCAGGCAGCGCGTCGAGTCAGGTGGGTTGCAGGATGACAACCGGAAATTCAATCATCCCAAAGAGAAAGTGAAACGCGTTAAGAGGGCCTAAGATAATGAAGATGCTGCGCTAACGGAAAAGGCTTTAAAACGGCTTGTCGTCGCTCTGTTTAAAATCCGCTTTCGGTATATGGCTTCCTACTTCCACAGCATCTCTTCATTAATTAGGTTAAAAGGTTAGGGAGCTTATAAGTCCTAAATTAATTAATTAAAAAATATTTTAAATTAATTTGTTTGCTAACTGCAAACGTGTTACACTTCCTTGAAACGTGCTAGACTTAAGTTGTTAAGAGGGTTTTGAAAGAAGAAACTATACAATATAAGACCCCTTTTTCTTGGTTATTACGAAAGGAGTTGAAACGGTATACACAAGATACAGGAGAACTCAAAATTTAAGCTAGCTAAGCGGAAAAGGTTCGGAGGGTTCAACAAAGGTACTTACTCAGGCGGTAAGTTATTTTCTCGACACCCAAAACACCCTACCCCCTGAGAAGAAAAAGCCCGTCACACAAAAGACAGATCAGAAAAAAAAGACATTTTTTATAAAGGATGGTAGTCAAAGAAGTTAAGTTACGACACAACTTTTACTAAATTTTAGTCATTCAAATGAAAATAAAAGAAAGAAAGAGAAGTAGGTTGAAAGGCGCGACTGGTTTTCTATAGAAACTAATTCGGACGTAACCTAATACTTTTCGTTATATTTCAAAAAGAAATTTCTCAATTCAAAATATTTACAGTATGATCTGAAGGATACGTTAAAGTCTGTCTGTGTTTTGTACCGACAAACGTTAAAATAACATCATCACACTTTCCCGACTAAGGTACAAAAAAAAAGGACTTCGGTTTGCCCTTTGGTGTTTTGGACCTTTAAAAATTTTGTTTAATATACAAAGTAGGCATAGCGATGTCACGCTAGCAATAAAACATTGAATCTTCCATAAAACCTTTCCCCTTCGTAACAATTTTGATGATGTACTACAAATCTAAAAGAAAAATTGTGGCAAAATCCCCCGGAGAAGTTGAGGTGAGAATATAGCGGTTATATAGATTTCTACAGTACAAATGGGAATACACGACTCCCCGTTGATCTTTAAAAAATATATATAGAAATATATATCTGAAACCAAGTTCCGAGTTGCCCGTTGGTTGCGCCCCATCAATCCCCTTTCTACGTTGTCGTTTTTGGCGCAATAATAACTGGAAGAGTCGTGCCGAAAGACGGAAAAAGGGTTATAGCTAGCTATACGCGACGCCTAGAGATAGCGCGCATGCAGTCGACGTTTCCCATAGAGGTCAGCCGCAAAAACTCTTGGTTGGATCTGAAGGTTTCTGGCAATAATTTCCGAACGAGTGAGCGATATACTACCTTTTAGGGGTCAGGGGTCATTGAGGCTATCGAGATGAAAGACCTTACAGAAAAAGAAGGACTATCTGTCGATGGTGAATTTCTTCGAGAGGTCGTAATGTTTTTTATCTTTTACCATTTGAAGAAAGTCGAAAAGTGTAGGTGCATGCGTTGTTGAAGAGTTAGTGGCCCATAAAAAGTTTAGTAATCTATTAATATTTACTCTATCTTTGCCCGAATGCCTCCGAGGCCCTTGGCAACAAATCGACGAAACCCTTAGGGGTGACTTTAACCATTTTTCTTTACCCTCGCTAGTGTCGTAAAATTCCCCCATAAAAAGTTAATTTTCGTCAGTAAAACCGTTTTCTTTTTACGCCTTCTCAAGGCCTACATCCGGCAGAAGGGCTCGAGATAAAACTTTGTGACGTCAGAACTTTGCCAATTTGCATGAAAAGGGGAAACACTTAAAGGGTGTTATAGATAAAATTAACCTCTTGCTAATGATACCAATAAAACGGGTCTACGTAAAACAGAGCTGGAGAAAATATGGTTTAAAAAAATTCAATTCAATATCAAACTTTAAATAATAGAAATTATTAAATGTTAGGAATTTAAGAAACAATTGCATATACTATCCCTTTAAAATCTACCTACATCCACTTTGAAAGTTTTAAGGATAAACAAAACTTTCTTCTCCTCCTCCCCCGTAAGCCTTGGGCGTGAAACTTTGTAACAAAACGCAGCCGTTAGCCATTTTACATAAAAGTGATTTCCAAAGAAACTCAAATAGGCAAGCAAGCAAGGATGCAAGTGCTCAGACAGGGCTGCGAGGCCCCTCCGCATCCCTTTTCTCGGTGATTCCATCTACAAAATGCTCATTAGATATGCGAGAGATTTTTCAAGGAATATGAATGGCCAAGAAACCATTTTCCGAAAGGGAATGCGAGAAAACGGAGAGAACTTGGTGTGTGTTGGATGATGATATTCGCTCCTCCTACGTAAGCCTCAAGCAAAATAAAAATAAGAAAAAAAAATCTCATTCCGGAATTAATGAAGCCGTCAAAAAATATTCCACGGTCTTTTTTTCATGACAGAGAATTCGGGGTCTGAGCTGGCGCTGTCGCATTTTTTAATGTCATATTGCGCGAGAAACTTTCGACCCAAGTTTTTCCCCAAGCTTTAGTAATTTTGCGGGAAAGCTAAAGCTAAAAAAATTTAATTAAAAAGTTACCATCTGCGAAATATTCGTAAAAGAAAGATTGAAAGTGTCGCGATAATTTGATATCCGAATAAAAATAAAGGGTGGGTGAAATATAAGAATACTTTAAAATCATTATCTAGCCGCGCGCGCGATAATTTGCGGTAACGTTAATAAATTTAAGTTTAAGCTATTCAAGCGGAGACTATTAATTATATTAAAATTTCAAATTCGCCAGAAAACGTATCGCAGCTGAGTCTAAAATTAGCTTAGAAAATTTGGTAAGGATCTAATACAGGAAATGGGAATTGAATAAATTAGGCCTTATATACTCAATTGAGAGAAAAGGGGTATACACGGAAAATATAAGATATAGCTGGGGCCAACCAAATTGGTTAGAATTTAACACGGGCTAGTTCTAAAATCTAAACTTATATAGAGTTTCGGTCTCGGACATTGTCGATCTTCACGCGTGATTACCGAATCAGAGCGGCGGGCTTTACTAATTACTACTCTGGATACAGTTTACGGAGAACGGGAGGGGATGAGTGGTTTGCCAAATAAGTTCCCCTTCTTAGCTCCTTGGTCTTATCTCATTGATAGCTTTCAACGTGGATAAGGCTTAGTCTAGTCAGAAGGTAATGAGAAATGGCGTTCAGACCTGCAAGTGACTGCGTGCGACAGATTAGGTAATAGGTACTGTTATCGACAGAAGGCACCCCTAGAGACGGGAATTAACAGAGACTTAGAGTCAGAAATAGTTGGAGCAAAAACCAGTAGAACCATTATCTTCAGTGAAAACTAAAAGTTCAGGGTATACATAGTTCCCATGCTAGGAGGATCCATACCATTTACACAGGGAGGCCAGGCTTCAGGTGTTACACAAGGAGGCCTGCCTCACTAGGTGAGGCTAAAGCCAGGCCTCCTATTGAAAATGGTATGGATCCTCCTAGCATGGGAACTATGTATAGAGTAGCAAAATTTTAATTTTGTTACGGTGGTTGGCGAGTAATGCGAACGAAACCTTGGCGAATCTCTATTTGACAACTTGAGCCAATATTGAATATTCTGATTGGTACAACTCGTAATACCTTCACCCTCTCTCTATTCCCGTCGCGTTTCGCGAATTATTAACGTTTGAATAAACAGGAGAAAGATGAGACGCGGGAGGAAATGAACTAATAGTGTAAATCTAAATCTGCAAGGCGGGAAATAAGGGCGCAATCCAACTTGGAGAGGGCGGGACGTAAGCGCCTTTTAGGGATCCTTTTGTTTAGAGAAAAGAGCGAAACCAACACTACAACCCCCCCCCCCGCCCCTTCTCCTTCTCTTAAATCTCTTAATGCTTAAACTCCGTCCCCAAAACGTAATGGGAAATTCTGGACGAGAGCGAAAATTGGGGAAAATAGTTCCGTTTCGACGGTATAATTAAAAGCTCCATGGCGTCAAAGAGAGCGGGAATAATGAGTTTCGTTTTACCGCCAAACCGTGCAGCCACAGTTGTGGCCCTCGAAAAGAGGGGACCAAGTCTTAAGAGGTCCGAATGCGGAATGACAAGTCAGTTTATCGTCCGTGAAAATATACAATATGTATTCTGAATGGGCTGTAAACATAAATAACACCTTTCCATTTCAAATCTCTAAAGTTATTTTGACGGATGTCTTGAATTCTTGATGTTTAACGACAAACATTTTTTTAAAAACTTAAAATCGGTGTCAGAAAGGAAAGTCACCATATAGGGGCAAAGCATCCCATGTATTTTCTACCAGCGCCTGTAGAAATGTTTCACCCGCCTCACACCGGTGTTCAGGGAAAAGACAACTTACAGGGGATATTTCAAAAATATTTAGCAAATGGAAAATACAACACTACAATACATGGGATCTAAAAGAATTCATTGCAAAAATAACTTTATAAACTATGTCATAGGTTATCAAAATATAATCCCTTAAACCCCCCCCCTTTTTATGGGTTATTAACCACGATCTTAGCAACGATAAATCAATCGATTACGAAAAGTAAAAATATCTCCTATCCATCCTTACAAACATAGTGACAAAAAGTGAACAGCATCCGAAGTTAGAGAATAAATAAGGATGAAGTATAACCTAGTACATACAAAAATAGGATAGAGAAGAAGTAAAAAACCTAATAATTTTAGTACAAGGAGCACGTAACGTTCTAAGGTTTGACGGGAGGGCACCTGCCCCCAAAGCCAAACGAAGGAAGAGGAGGAGTGAGAGAGAGAGAGAGAGAGAGAGAGAGAGAGAGAGGGAGAGGGAGAGAGAGAGAATCTCACTGAATAAATTGAGTTTTTCGTCAATTCGTTTTCTCGGGGTATGTAGGAGTTTGGTAGCTTATGTCAAAACTCAAAAACCTACGTAGACTTCTTTCTTTCTATCTCCTATATATATTCTTGCTGAGTAAAGAAAGAGGGTCAGAAGTCTTACTTCGGAACTCCTCCGAAAAGAAAATCCCCAAAAGATAAGAAGAGAATAAATAGCCTTCCTTCCTGAGACGCTCCGGCATTCCATAATGACAGAAGATGCAATAGCTAAAAGTTCGGGGGAAGTGGGATAAAAAATTCCCCAGTGAATTCCCCCCCCCTCTCTTTTCTCCGACTTGAACTTTTCCCTTTCTTTTCAAAAGTAAAATGAAAGAATGAGGAAGAAACGAATTTGGATCGGATCGGAGAAGGAGGAGGGCATTTTCTATTAGCCACTGGATTCCTAATTTCTTTCAGTATCGCTTGGCGCGATTAAGCTTAACTTTTCCATCCCCTCAACTACTCTCTTTGGGCCTTTGCAACGTTGATTACCTATTTCCAGACGATGAAAACGATTTATTTTTCCATCCTATTCAGCTAGGGAATTAAGGTTTTAATCTTGATAATGAATAATTAATTCTAAATTTTCTATACGATAAAATTGTTTGTGCCTGCATGCATCGGCTTTGTTATTATTAATTATTTTAATTCAACCTTATCAGTAGTAAATTCTCGTGGAATTTCTTTGTTAAACGCTACATTGTTTCTACGAGGTTATTTTTGAATGTATAATATACATTCTAATGTCGATTATATTTGGATTTGCAAGTAAAAATATCGTATCCCAAAACAAATACATTTATGCAAATTAATTATGCCATAATTTACTTTAATAATAATAATACGCATTAAACCCCTTTTATCGGTCCTCTAGGAAATTGTAATGTTTGAGGAATTAATTGATGATAATTTACATATATTAAAACAGTAAAGTTAGGTTCCCTACTGAGACATTATCCTACTAAAGAAAGAAAGAAATGTAGAAAATACTAGCAGTAGGATAAAAGAGAAGAAAAAAAAACCCACAAAAAATCCCATAATTCTAGATTTTGCAAACGAAAAAGAATGATATTATAGACCTTGTTCGGACCGTCCAATTTTTTTTTTGGAAGGGGGATTTTTGGTATAAATTTACTTGTCACACAGAATACATTATTCATTTAAAATTGTAAGGCGAGTATTCGCTCCTGGAAAAGTATTATTTGTAGAAGTTAATCATACGAAGTTGACTTTACTTTTTGGTCTGAATTAGCTTATTATTAAATTGGAGAAATTAAGAAGAAAATGAAAAGGCGTGTTTTGAAGTACACCTATAAACAATAATCCAACAAACACGAAACGTACGAGCTTTATAAATTCCAGTTCGATTTACTTCAAAACATTTACTTCTAGAAGAAAAAACGCGCATCCTAAAATAAAGGATAAGAAGCAAGAGTATCGCGTAAAAATTGGTCTGTGACATAATTTTAAGAAAGTCACTTTGAAATTACTTATACGTTTAACTGCAAAAAGGCGCGACTTTCTTATTAAAAAAATAAAAATGAAAATGGTCATTTCGCTAGAATGAACGCAAACTTAATTAAAGAGGATGGTAAGGAAAGGATTTTGAAACCGAAGCGTCCGTATTATAAGACTACCTAGAACCGAGAAAGGCGAGGCGAGGGGGCTTAGGAATAGATAAAAGCTCCTGTATAATGCAAAGAGCAGCTCTCCTTTTTGAAACAAAAGATGAGTGGTGCACACGAGGGAAAGAAGATTCCCGCTCACCTGGAATCAGAAGAAGGCTTTGCGGAGAAGCGAAAATGAGAGGAGATGGCAGGTTAAATTGGAAAAGCGGTCAGGGAGAAAGAGCGAGCTTTTGAATCTTTTAAAGGATCGCTGCACGGAAATACTTCATTTAAACAAGGCCCTAACATTAGATTTATAAGAGTCTCGATAAATTATTCCTCGATAATTAAAAGTAGCACCAATATAATTAGGCTTAGCGATAAATAATTTAATAAGGCGAGTAAGGCATTGTATATCCTACTCAGCTAGTTTACCCTCTCTTTAAAAGAGTGTATACAATCTAACTGTCCGATAGCTCATGGTTATTAAGGTCCTTCCTTTTCGCTTTTGGCAGACCATAGTACATACAGTAACTCTTATCTAAGTAGGAAGTAAAAATAAGCGATGTTTCGTTCCACTAAAAAGGCTTGGAGGTACGCGCATATTTTTTAAAAGATTTAAGACCGTCAGGCGTTTTTGGCCTTACACAAGACAGCCCTTAAGGCGCCTATGATGCGCAAAATAAGAAAAAAAGCCAGTGCAGGGTAGATTTGCATTCCAGCACGGCGACTTCCTTCTTGGCAGGCGGGCTTCCTCCTCTATATCTTCCTTACTTCCTTTCCTTAATAGAAAGGAGATAAACCAAAGCAAGCCACCCATCTTATATACATTGTATCCAAAAAAGAAGCCTATAGGTGTGCTAGCTCGGGAAGGACGCATTCGCTGCCTAAGTATAATCGGGATAATTTAAATACCACAAACTTAAATCGTTCTTGCTATAGATTAATTACGTTAAGTTTAAACTACATTTGTTCAAGTACAGTTTACCTTGGATGAAATATTTTGATAAGATAGATTTCAAATTATTCCGTCAAAGCGCAGTAAAACTTAAGACTTTTCCCATCAAAATCTATAATGGTTCTAACAACAATAAGATCAGTCTTGTAAGAGAACCGAAGGACACGGTTGGTGGTTGTATAACCAAAAGGCGAAACTTATATTAATTGCTTAACATCGTGTCAAACGCATTTCTCGATTAACTCCGACTCGAATCCTTCCCAGCATCCCATCCCAAACGATCTCTCTCTCTATCCTTATAACAGTGAACAGTTGGAGAGGGGGGGGGGCTTGTGCTGGAAATATTATCTTCCACGTTCCCTTAAGGAAGTCCATTAATATATACCGCGAACTGGCGCGCTTCATCCGTGATTAACGACCGAGGCTTAAAATTCCCCGCTAGATTAAGTTTCCATCTTTTGCTAACCTTAGGTCTTTTACATAGGCATTAAAAGTCGATATTTTAGATATAATAGAAAACACCGAAGCTAGCTGGCTATAGTTGTTTCGGGAAGGGACCGGGATAAGCAGAGATAGTCTATTCTATTTTTAGAATATTTCATCTCCTTTTAGAGACGACGGGTACGAGAGTTTGTTTCTAAAACCGCGAAACAAGTTTCCCCCGAGTTTCCCGCCGCCAATTCCAACAGGGTTGGCGGGAAACTCGGGTACACCAAGAAGCAAATAGAGTCTTATTATTAGTTGTGCGCCCAATTTTAGGCCTTTCTCGCGAGACCCTCTTTGGCAATCCGAGTCACGAATGACTTTTTCTTCTTCCTTTGCGCGGTTCCTATTCCGGACCGGAATGTTCAGATTTCTTTTCTCTCTCGTAGGCCAAAAGACGTAGGCTAGTTCATCCCACTATAAGAATCAATAGCCAAGGCCTAAAATTAACTCTAACTCTAAACTGATCCCTATTGAATACAGCCAGTGGAATGAAGCGCGTGTTTGTAGGACGTGTCCCGGGTTCCCCTGTCGGCTATCCTGTAGTATCCAGGGTCGGGCGGCAAGCAAAGTGCGAAGGCACGCAATCTCCCAATCCCTAAAATCCTTCTCCTCTCTCTCTCTCTGATCTTAAGCCTCTTTTCCTTCCTGTCTATCCATCCCTCGGTCCTCTCGTTTCCCTGTTCCAGGGAGTGGGGGTTTCCCATTTCCGCACTCTCTGATTCCAGGGACCACAACACCTCTCTCTCTCTCCCTATTCCACTCCTGCTGCACTTCCATTTTCTTCATTGAGCAACTCTGACTAATCTTAACTAGAAACGGCAGAAGAAACAAGAGAGGGACACAGCGAGAGCTCGTCAAAGGACAACCAACAATGCGTATACAAAGCGAGAGACTCTCATCCCTCCCTCAGCGTCAGGGAAAAAAATTAGATCAGAGATACAAAGTCTCTTGACCTTACGATAAGGAGAATGAATAAGATATTTTAGGCTTTCACGATGGTGTTAGGTTAGAAGGTTTGAGGCAATTTGGGACCGTAAGGAAAGCAATTAGATGCCGCGGAGCTAGTTGATAGACTTAACATATACATTTAGGCAATTTAGGCATTGGTTGTTTGCCCAATTTGGAAATCGGGGTTAACATATTCGCAGGAAACAGTATAACAAAGAAAGAGTATGCATTAACGAAAGCAAAAGTATAGTAGGTCATTTCAAGAAAAAAACCATGGCGTTACTAACTTCCCCATGCATTCAGTATTAAAGATGGTACTGTGGCTTCTCTAACTAAGCAAATTCCGAGTGCGCACTTTGAGAGGAATTTGCAGGCGAAAGTAAGAAAGATGGAAATAAATCAGATCCAAAACTCGAGAGTCTCGCGCGGGGTCCCAATGGGGACGTCAAGAATTATTACAATCCCCTAGTTTTTGGGGGAATGTCCAGCTAGCTCGGAGAACCACAAATAACGACCTAGGCTTCTTCTTCTTCTTCTTCTTGGGCTATTTCCTTTGAGAGAGAGAGGAAGGAAAATAATAAAAAATTGAGGACGATATTTTAGGGTCGAATCTTTCAGAAAGAACCTAGAAACTCATGTTTTATTCCATTCTAGAAGAGATTGTCGCTTTCCTCCTCGTACCTATCCCGATGTAAGGTAATTAAATTTGTTTTTTATGTCGAGGAATCGGGTTTTACTGGACCGAGAATCGATTTTTTCTTTCATTTCATTGTCGAGAAAACCCGAGTTACGTTTTGGTTTTTGCATGGGGAAGACGTTTTAGAATATTTTAGTAAACCGTGAAAAATATTTATGAAAACTGCAGAGAATATAAATATTTACTTTGGGTGGCCCGTTCACATACGATAAATTTGTCGCTCTCTGATTTTAAATTGAACAGCGAACGTTTGATGAGATTTTAATGATTGGAACCCAATTACAAAACATAGACTAGGTATCCTCTATCAATGCCCTAAATACCAATATTAAATACTCAATTTTCATTATCAAAACTTATTGGTTAACGACTAGCTACTTAAGTTTAATAGACGATAGTTTACTCTACTTTAGGTTCTAAAATCATAATGGTATCCTTAATCCGGATAAGTCCTCCAGTTCTTTATCCTTTTCAAAAGGTCCCATTTCACTTATATACTTAAAAACTAGACAAAAAAAATAGAGTAAAATAGCATCCAAAGCCCTAAAAAAGAAAACAAAGGGTGCCTTAACTCGAGTCAAATCCTCTTTTCAAAATAGATCTTTTTTAACTTTACTCCAGATAAATCCTTTTCCCTTGTTCCATACTCTATTATAGTTACGTTCCTTGTTAGGAAGCGAATTGCCCATTCTTCCCCCTCATCTTTTCTTTAGGATCTAAATCCCCTCGCTTAAAACACGGAACTAACTCTCTTTGGAAAGTAAAACTACATTATTTTAACAACTAGGGATATAATTTTTAAATTTCTCTTTACTCGGACGGTATAGACTAAAGAGAAGGCATCCAACTTTTTAAAAACATTTTTGGATAAAATTCAAGTCACGTAGTCAGGGTTTCATGTCAGTCTCGTTTCCGAGCCAAGATATGCTTTTATTTTTAAAGGAGTCGAGGGGCTAATCACTGTCAGATTTCTAGTGTAAACCGGTTAGGGATTACGCGTAATTATTTTATCACGGTCAAGGGGAGAGTTTATAAAGATTACAGTTAAAGGCACATACAATCGTGTACACCGATTACACAGAGTGACCGACCCCTCGAAAGGAGTGCAAGAACCAGGTAGAGTCGGTTGGTTGGTAGTTCTGCCATGGCTTTTATGCAATTTGACTTCATTTAAATATAGTTAACTCGAGTTTTCTTATCTTATCATTTCTTATCTTTCCAAAATGGATATAAGAGTATCTATCCAAGGTAATATAATTTAATACAGGTAAGTGTATTTGAAGTCATTATCAACTATAACTGACCATAATGGTATTTTTACGATAGCTTTCCTTTGAACTCTAGAAAATATAGCGTGCTTTAGGTTGTTTAAAAAAGGGATAGTGAAGTCGAAAAATAAATCAGCTTTATCGTTATATTTGATAAATGTTAAGAATCATTTATCTAAATTGGATTAACGCATACGTTATCAGTAACGTAACCAATGTACGTTATATATTATAAAAGACATAATATTTTTCACATTCCCACGTTTGAAAATAAGGGTCCAATTATTCATTACGCAGCAAACCTAACGAGAATTCTAATGAGCTTTTAATTGAATTTCGAGCTTAATCGCTTCTCTCTTGAGATTAAAAAAAATAATATGGTAATACGTTGGTAGAGCAGAACGTCATTAGTTAAATCATGCGTGCCTACGTAGTAGAATGGTCTTTTACAAAGAATTCAAGAGGATTATCGAGAGCTTCGTAAGGAGGCGTCCTAGTTAAATGTTTTGACGTGCATGGTCAGGCCAATATCCCGATCTAAAGAACTATTGATAAAGGTACATTTTGTCAAAGAAGAAGACAAATCGGCTGTCATCCAAATTTAAAAGAGGCCTTTGTGTTGTAGTAAGCTAAGTATTCGATCAACGACCATCCATCGTTGCCCGGGCCGCAAAACGCGAAAACTTTCCAGGCAGCATAGAAGAAGTTACGGTAATCAAGTTTTACCTCCTACGGTGTATGCCGCGATAGTGGTGACCTTTCTTAAGTCAATGAAAGGTCAATCTTCTAATTTTAACAATTAAGACGGTGTAATTTTGAAACTCTATTTAAATAAAGTTGTTACAATCGCCCTTCCATTCAAGTGAAGGCCTTTTCAGAATAAACAACTTTTTGACTCATTTAGATGAGTCAACTTGAGTTGAGTAAACTAGTTGGGTCGTGTTGGTCAAGTTGAGGTCAATCTTGTAATTTGAAACTCTATTTAAATAAAGCTCAATTCGACTTTGTTATAATCTCCATTCCATTCAAGTAAATGCCCTTCCAGACAGTACAACTTTGAGTTAACTAGTTGGACAAGTTGAATCAATAAATTAAAAATTGATCACTGACAATTTTTTGACCCATCAAGTTGAGTCAAAAGTTTTATCGTCTGAAAAGGCCTTAAGTATGAAAATAAATGAGGTTACGTGTCGCGTTATATCAAGCGGTTAAACTAAAAGATGGCAAAGGCAATTCTAAGGTATACTACTAAGCGCTATGTTGTCGGGGGTCTCGTCACATACACGCTCCAATAGCTCTTTGAAAGGAGAAAACCGTTCGATATAAAAAAAGAATTTCATCAATTTTTTTGACGAATACCAGCAAGGGTTATAGGGTTATATATATCTATGGGTTTTAGAAAATTAAAGAGAGAAAAAATAACCCTATGGAATTCTTTGGAGCGAAAGACGTTAACTGACGTCGAGGCGATAATAGAATATATTGGAAGCTTTAATAGGAGACGACCAACGAAACGAATCGCTCAAAGTTCGCGTCAAAGAGCAATTTATCATTCTAGAAACACCATGCACCCCGGCTCGCTTGCTATCGCGCTTGCCAAAATTCTTAAAAACTGTAACTAAAAAAAGGTGAAGGGTTAAATTAATATAATACTAAAGCTACGATCAAGAGTAACGAGACTTCAAAAAAAAAAAAAAATTTAAACATATTTTTTACCAAGGCTTAGGTATAAAAGGTGATTTTCTATATTTAGGCCTATTACACGTTACAAATTCAGAGAATATATAAATGCCCTAATTATAATTCTATATTTATATAAAAAATAGCCCACCGAGAGGGACTTCAAAGTTTCTTAAACTTAAATAAATAAATTCAAAGTCAATTTTATCTTCTTGAACTCATAGGTATGGATAAGAGAAAATAAAGAGAGGATAAAGAAAAAAAAAAGAATTGCCTGAAAGGGATATATTCTCGGAATTCATCCCTTAGTTTGTCCGCGATGAATGAAGAATAAAGTAAATATCACCAAACTCATTCCTATAGCACCATTTCAAGCTTTACCCTATTCCCTCTCAAGGCACGTACACCGTCGCAACCCTCCATTTAACTATACGGGAAGATTGGGTTCACTCCTCACACCCTTGGCTTCCTTAGATCTCATCTTGTTCTTTGGAATTCTTCCCCAGCATCTTCCATCCCACCATTTCCTCCCAAAGTTATTTCCGAGTGAGGGGAGAGGACGAGAAAGAAAAAAAAAGAGAGAGGAGAGAAAACTATTGATCCTTCATTGTATCATTTTGTAACATTCCAAAAAGCTTTTAGCGATTCGCGCCAATATGACAGCATCTCGCGAGGGGATGCGCCAAGAGAGAGAAGGGAAGCTCAAGAGCTATAGATAGAGAAATGACTGATACAAAAAACAACTCGATATGCAGAACCTTAATTTGACAATTTAGATTTCACAGTATTAAGTTAGACTGCCGGGTCCGCTAGAAATGAACCCCGAAGTTCCATACATTTTTTTTGTTTCAACTGAAATCTGAATCGGAGATATATTGCTCGCATTTCAATTGTTTGTTTTTTATCCATTTTCTATTTGTTTGGCGGAAAATTGAAGGTAGTATATGAAACCAGTATATTTCCGGCGACAATTTTGAATCTTTGAAAGAAAATGTAACTCCGTAAGTTAGACTAAGTGACGCACTGTATATTGAAGGGATGAAAAATAGGTCAAACACCTGACGTATACCATAGGGTTACTCAAAATGGAATATCATTCGACTATACTGTTGTTTTTTATAACAAGAATTTTAGGCTTAGCGTATCCATTTGTTATTCTCTTCTTTATCCTTTGCACGTTTTTTTTTAGGAAAAGACGGGAGGGGGGGAATGCGGGAAAAATTTCACGCTATGTTTAGCACGCGCGTTTTTAGCACTTATTCGTATCAATCCGAATGTTCAAGGCGTTAAAAGCTAACTCAGTTCCTTTCCCAGCTTATAAGTAAAGGATAACTGCGAGTGACACGAACTATGTATATTCCTATATATAAGAAAGAATGGAAAAACAATGTTTTCCAGTATAAGAAGAAGAAAATAAAATACGTCTTTTGAGAATTTATGAAAAAAGGACATTGAAATAAAAAAGGTTTGTAAGCACCCGGCAATATGGAACTTCTTCCCTCGCATGTTCAATTTGATACGGTTAATACTACGTTCTTAGGGGAAGTATGTATGACGTAGAGTGCCCGTACTATATTCAACCGCCTTCGTAGCTTTACAAGTATTAATTGACATAAACTGAACAAAAACTGGCTAAGAAATATACGAGAAAAAATGACCATCATCTCCATTCTCTCGCAAGTAGTCCGGAGCATGCCTGTTCAGTGTTAGTGAACCGAGACTCGTTTTTCTTTGCTTGCTTGGCACGCTAGAACTAGAGCTAAGAGTCATTAGAAAAGAGAAAGCCGCTAGTATATCCCACCAAGAAAAACTCAGTCCCTACCAGTAATGGTTAAATCGATGAACATACCAACAATGGACCAGAACGTATGGAGGATGGAGAAATGGAGTTGGTTTTACTCTCTTTTTTTGGTGTCCTATAGGCTTATAAAAAGGTCTATTGAATTGATAACAATTTTTTTAGGGTTGTCCTAACTTCTAACCTACGGGTTACAGTTGTTTGGGCAAGACCTTAAGGCCGCAACATAAACCAAATATTTATATAGATAGTCTGTGATAAGAGAAGTGTTATGATTTATACCGTATTGTTGGGTTTGAATTTGAATGTGTTTGAGAAATATCATATGAAGTAAAATTGCACTTATTTCCTTGCAGATTCTTGGAGGGACATGCGCGGAAGTACAGCAGAGCTGACCAATCATAAACGCCAAAAGCCACAGGTAATTTTGAAACCAAATCGTGTAGAGGAAAGTCTAAACCATCTACTCTATTAATCCTAACAATTTTATCTACAAGGTTTACATTTCAACAAAAATATATAAAATTAATTTTGTAGTAAATTATTTTTTATCGAGGTTTCCAATATGGAGTAAAAGTAATTAATAGAGTAGACGTCTTTGAGCATAAAATAGAGCGAGACTAACTCATTACGAGAAACGGAAGTACTTAAGTAAGTTCACGAATGTGGTAGGTAGACGAGGCACGCATATCGCGTCAATTGGATAAGAAAAAGGGTTGCGAGCAGCACGCTAAGGTGCGCGGGTAAAAGCTAGGGCTTCGTAATCTCAACCGCGTGTGCATGCATTCTTCTTTAAGTTGAAAAACTTTTAATGAAAACGTTCTTGGCAATAACAAAGAGAGAAATGTATTTACACGTTCTCTTAAAGAGTCCTCGCTCCGGAAGTAAGAACAAAAGAAACTAATATCGCTAAA